>VSMD01111481.1:0-29819 GCA_008750895.1 Mirza zaza
ATAGAACATATTAATTTTTAATTAAACATTAATTTTTAATTTCGCTACTTTTTCTTCCTGCTCGAAGGAATCTTTCCCATCCAAGTAATCAAACTGGACATTAGTTTTCTGACTCAGTCTTTCTAGAAGATGTGGAGTGAGTGGTCATGCAGTTGAGGAGTGTGTAGCAGACTGACTACCTGTTGGGACTGTGAGATCCCCAAGGGGCAGGACTGGGTCTCATTTCTCTGATGTCAGTGCTTAGCAGGACAACCTAGTACAGAGCAGGGAAGGGGAAATGCTCATCAAAGGATTGAATCCCCTAATCTGGCCCTTTGTATAAATTAAATGGTAAAGGACTTCACTCCCTTCTTCTCTCCTACCCTCTGCTTTATTTGTAAAATGGAGATGATGACAGTACCCATTTCAGAGGGTGGTTGTGAAGATTAAATGGGAGAATGGAAGTCAAGTACTTAGCCCTCGGTACATAGTAAGTATTAAGTAAGTGCTCCTTTTCCTTTTTTAAAAAAATATGACCTGCTTACCAAATGTCTAGCTTATACAAAGCTGCAAGACTTCGCCAGTGGGCTGAGTTAGAATTATTAGTACTAAAAGATCTTTGATGGGTTAAACTAAAACTGCAATGAATGAGGTGGCAATATATGAGAGTTTAAGCTCAGAAACATTGGTTATACAAGTATAAGCTTTGTGTGTGTGTGTGTGTGTGTGTGTATGGGTTTATTTATTTTTTTTTGGTTTGAAATCCTGTCATTCAACAAAGCTGGGGGTTTTATAAATTTAAAACACCATGTAAGCTTCTAAGAACAAAAAAGCTCATCATTTTTCAGTCTGCATTGATGAACATGCCAAAGCAGCTAAGTTGAATGGAAATACTATTACCTTTAGATCAGGGCAAACCTGGGTTTTAACCCCCACTTCATCAGCATAGCAAGTAAATGTCCATATAGGAGCAATATAGGTGGCAGCTCAGAGCACATACTCCAGGGTCAGACTATCTGGGTTCAAATCCTAGATTTAGCCCTTATAAGCTGTGTGACCTCAGGCAAGTTACTTAACCTCTCTGCACTACAGTTTCTTCACTGCCAAAATGGGAATTAAAATAACACCCACCTCAGAGGGCGAACCCTTCACACAGTGCCTGGCCCCACAGGAAGTGCTCAGCGTGTGTCAGTTGCCATTATTAGCAAATAGCTCTGTGAACAAGTTAATAAATAAGCCTCTTTGAGCCTTGGTTTTCTTACCTTGACAATGGATATAATACATAACAGGGTTGTTGCAAGGACTAAATGAGCAAGTATATGTAACAGTGCATGGCAAACATTGATGTGGAGTGCACGGCAGCCTCTTTCGTGATTGAAGGAAACTGGCAGCAACTATGTCCTCTGTGTATCAGGCACACCTGGAGTGCTGAGGGCAGAGTCAGTCAGAGTTTGAGACTCCAGACAAGAAAGGGCAGGTCTTGAGAGCAGCCTGAACGTGTTCTCCACTCCACCATCTGGACCAACCTGGGGCATTGCCTCCTGTGTGGGGGTAACTAGGAAGCAGGCCAAAAGCAGTGCCCCGGGCTGGGGTGGAAGGGCAGAGCCAGCTCAAGAATTCCAGGGTGCAGAGTTTGGCAACAAGAGACAGGAATCATGAGGCGAGTCTACTGAGACTCCTTTTCCATGCTGGGGCTACAGCTGGATGAGGCAGGGGCTAACCCAGCCATGCCCACCAGCATCACTCTGCTGATGGGTAGGGGCAGTTCTGTGAAAACCCAGCCCTCTACCTGCTATATAAGGGGCAGGGAAGTTCTTGTTGGCCCAAAATATTTGCTACCTCTCCCCCATAGCCTCATCAGGGGCACAGCTTCACAGCTGGGAGGACATCAGGAACCTGGCAGGGACCACCAGGACTTTGCCCCAGTCACTTGCTGTTGAGCTGAGGTGCTCCCCCCAGTGAAATACAAGAATATGGCATGCAGGGTGCCAGGCCCATTGGAATTTGAATCTAAACAATCATGTGCAAGTCCCCACTTCCCAGTGGGAGAAATGTGGCGACTTCCTGAGCAAATGGGGGTCAGAGCAGAGATTCCACCACTCCGGCTGCCTGGAACTCCACCAGCAGGCTGAGCCCCACTGCTGCTCTGGCCTTGGCACATTTACCATTCATGGTTTTATGCTTTGTCATTGCTCTTATGTCACTTCCTGTGTTTGTGTTGACCTTGGCAAGTCCCTTTCAAGCTTTCTGATGGCCCCCAAACCCCAACACTTTTGTTTTCCTAGTAAAGAGGCAACATGTTCTGGGAGATGGTCTTGGGGTCTCTACTAGAGCCCTGTATTCCAGCCTTGGCCTTGTTGGGCCTTTATCAAGTTCCTTCTTTTCTGGGTACTCTTGTTTCCTTGTTTGTAAAATGAATGGTAACACCAGAATCAGCTTAGTCTGGGGCCCTTTTTGGCCAACAACCAGTTTCCTACCCAGAAATCCCTTTCTGGCAAAAGGCAAATTGAAACAGCTTTCTCTCTTTCAGCTTAGTGTCACTGTCTCATCCCCCTATATCAAGGATTAGGGTCGTCTTTAGGTTCAGATGTCACCCACAGGGATAAATACCCAAAGATGCCCCTGGCAGTTTAGGAAGAGGCTGGGGAGATAGGAGAAAGGATATAGAAGTAGGAGAAGAACCAAAAAAGCAGGAGGAAAGGAAAGAGGGTATGAGATGTTTAGGTAAGATCCTCATAGGCTGGGCACTGTAGCTTATGCTTGTAATCCTAGCACTTTGGGAGGCCAAGGTGGGAGGATTGCTTGAGGATAGGAGTTCAAGACCAGCCTGAGCAACATAATGAGACCCTGTCGCTATAAAAAAAAAAAAAAAAAAATTAGCTGGGCATGGTGGCATGCATCTGTAGTCCTAGCTACTTACGAGGCTGAGGTTGAGGCAGGAACATCGCTTGAGCCCAGGAGTTTCAGGTTGCAGTGAGCTATGATGATGCCACTGCACTCTAGCTCAGGTGATAGAGCAAGGCCCTATCTCTAAGAAAAAAACATCCCCCTGAGAGAGCTCCCTGAGGGAGGACCTGGGCCAAAGCCTCCTATCCCTCACCCAGAAGGTGCTGCCCCTGCAAATGTCACACCTCCCAGCCAAGTGCTTGGGGTTAAGCTACAGTCAGGATTCAAGAACAGTCACTGCAGATCATAGCTGACCCATTTTTCCTTGGACAGTCTCTGCCCTGCCTTAGCAAAGCTGTTCTGACTCAGGGTGCTCTATGTTTTATCACCAGGAAACGTCCAGAGGTGGTGACAGTGACCAGCTGGAAGGCACCAGTTGTGTGGGAAGGCACTTACAACAAAGCCATCTTAGAAAATTATTATGCCAAACAGAAAATTACTGTGGGGTTGACAGTTTTTGCTATTGGAAGGTAGGTGTCACTGATAAAATTGTCCTTGACTTTTTCTTGTTCCACTGTCAAAATGTTTGTGAGGGACTCATGTCTGAGTTATCAGATAGGAGACTGTTTAGGGGGAATATTTCTGTCTCCTTTTGGTAGAAGCCCCGAAAGCCTGGGAGCAAAATAATAGTAGGTGAGTCTATCTATCCTCACCTCAGAGGGATGGTCTCCAGTTGCAGACAATATGTCCACTATATCCACCGAGGTCCGAGTCAACAGCATACCCACAACCCCCCACTTCCGGACGTCCATGGCTTCCTCTGGAAATTCTACAAGTGCCATCTACTAGACAGTCCAGAGTGCATCATTCTTTCTGCTATGCTCTCAAAGCTCAGGACCAAGGATAGAAGGATTTACTGCAAGTTCTAGGTACAGAGTGACCTAAGTGGTTTTCCATGTTGGAACACAGATGACCACTCTTCCATGGGTTCTTCAGGTCACTTTTACCTTATCCCTCCTGGAGGATTTGGCCCTCAGATATTTGGCTGGTCAGAACTTCCTCTTCCAAAGGTTGGAGAGGTTCCAGTTTTAGCTTCCCTTTCCTTTTTCAGAACATTTGATGGAAAAAAAAAACAACAAACTGCAGTCATTCTTACTTGAAAGTTCTAGCTGTAATATTAGTTGTTAAATAGAACACATTTTGCTTCTTTGGATTATTTTTCAATTTTTTTTTCCCCAAAAACAAAACAGAAAATTTCAGTTTTCCTATTTTTTTTTTCTGTCCTCTGGGCATTTCTACCTGTACCTCTTTTGAAAAAGCCACATGGAAAGTTGATTCCATTGCCTTGTACAAAGAGTTGAAAGCTCACGTTGATCTAAGCTTGAGCTTTGTCCAGGTAGGACCTAAAAGAGAGCTCTGTGAAGATCTAATAGTTCTCCAAAGATAACCTTCCCCAACCCAGAGCCCAGGAGTCTTCACTGGTGCTATCGTTAACAATATTAATCAAGTTCCAACATCACTGAATGTGCTGATCCCAGGGGACTACGTGGCATCTCTAATAGTGAAGGGTGACTATGGAGTTTTCACATTTTTACTGGAAGAATCTGCACTGTATGGGTTGGGAGCCAATGCTCTGCTCACCTAATCCTTTGGTACAAAAGGGGATAAGCCAGCCACGTTGCAGATCGATTTGATCCTGGTGTTTCCAAAAAGAACAGAATGTCGCCCACTGCCCCACGGCAGCTTCAACCATCCAGTTGCAGCCCTGCAGAGCTAAACTGTAAATTGCCCGTCCTGATGAAAGCGCTGTGCCCTGTGCCCTCGGCTCTGAGGCAAGAGAGGACTGTTTGTACTCAGCAGCAATAAATCCCTATAAGTGGATTTGGACTTTTAGGAGGTGTGATATTTGCTTTGTTTTCCAGCAACAATGCATGGCGCCAACTACAGTGCTTAAATCTCTAAACAATGTTAAACCTCAGAGTGACTCTCCTCAGCACCCCCACCCACCCCAGTATTGTTTCCTAAGCTTCATGGCACGGTAGATTTTTCTTGAACTTCCAGAGTACTGAAGGATTTTCTGACCACCAGCTATAGTCATATCAAAATCCCTCTTTATATTGTTCAGATACATTCTCTCCTCTGTCAACGGAAAAAAGCCAAACTCTGTAAAATAATTTTAAAGAGATTTATTCTGAGCTAAATTTGAGGACTACTACCCGGAGTCATTCCCAAGAAGCCTTGAGCAAGTGGACTCGATGTGGCTTACAGTTTGGTTTTATATATTTCAGGGAGGGGGTTACAGGTAAAGTCACAAATCAATATGTGGGAGGCATACATTGGTTTGGCCCAAAAAGGTGGGCCATCTCGAAGCGGGGGGCTTACTGGTATTAGGTGGGTTTAAAGATTCTTTGGCTTGTAATTGGTCAAAGACATGAAGCTTTGTCTAAAGGCTTGGAATGTTTCAACATAAGAAGCTGCTATGAGAGATAAGCCACCTGACGTAGATTTGTTATGTAAATTGAGGACCTGGAGTTTTGACTTGATACCCTTAGGCCTGTTAATGTGTTACAAAGGATGTCCCCAAGAAGGAAGGGGGTTATGATAAGGCATGTCTGACCTCTTTCCTCCTGGCAAGCAATTTATTTTTAAGATATTCCTTTGGCCTCAATGGTGGGGTAGGGGGGTGAGCCTTAAAATTTTAATTTAGTTCACACCTCTTAAAGAATCAACACTGTAGGCTGGTGCTGCGATGGTGGCTCACACCTGTAATCCTAGCACTCTGGGAGGCCGAGGCAGGCAGATTGCTCAAGGTCAGGAGTTCGAAACCAGCCTGAGCAAGAGTGAGACCCCGTCTCTACTATAAATAGAAAAATTAATTGGCCAACTAATATATATAGAAAAAATTAGCCGGGCATGGTGGTGCATGCCTGTAGTCCCAGCTACTCGGGAGGCTGAGGCAGCAGGATTGCTTGAGCCCAGGAGTTTGAGGTTGCTGTGAGCTAGGCTGACACCACAGCACTCACTCTAGCCTGGGTAACACAGTGAGACTCTGTCTCAAAAGAAAAAAAAGAATCAACACTGTAAACCCCTGGCTTTCCAGATGCCAATATTATAATAAAAGCACACTTTATTTTGGTAGCAAAGAAAGGGAATCCTTGCATCAACAAAAAGTAAAAAGTACCCATCGTTATTACTCACAAAGTGTCATGACTGACCAATACTGTGGTCGGCAAATTAAATTTAGTCCATGTTCAGTGCACAAGAGTTTTGGGTTTGGATGAATTGTATTAAGCCATCTGATTTCTTCTTCCCTATAATCTCCATAGCATAGCTTCACAAGACAGTCTGTAATTTGGACTTGAAGAAGAGACATCAATATAATGCTTTTCAAATGAATAGTTAAACTACTACTACACACGTATTAAAATGGGCAAAATTCAGAACACTGACAACAGCAAATGTTGGCAAGGACGTGAAGCAATAGGAACGCTCATTCATTGCTGGTAGGAATGCACAAATGGTAACAGCCACTTTGCATTTTCTTACAAAACAGCTGATTTGACGGTTTCTTACAAAACTAAACATATTTTACCACACAATCCAGCGATCATTGTTCCTTGGTATTTACCCAAAGGAGTTAAAAATTTATGTCCACATAAAAATCTGCACATAGATGTTTACAGAAGCATTATTCATAATTTCCAACACTTAGAAGCAACCAAGATGTCCTTCAGTAGGTGAACAAAAAAGTAAACTGTGGTGCATTCAGACAATGGATTATTATTCAGTGCCAAAAAGAAATAAGCTATCAAGCCATGAAAAGACAAGGAGAAATCTTAAATGCACATTATTAAGTAAAAGAAGCCAAACTGAAAATGCTACATACTTTATGATTTTAACTATAAGACATTAACTATAAGACATTTTAGAAAAGGCAAAACTATGGAGACAGTAAAAGATCAGCAGTTGTGAGGGGTTTTTTGGGGGAAGACAGGATGAATAAGCAGAGCACAGAGATTTTTAGGGCACTGAAACTATCCTATATGATACTATAATGGTAGATAAGTGCCATTATACATTTATCAAATGTACATTTGATATGTTTATCAAAACCCATAGAATGTACAGCACCAAGAGTGAACCCTAATGTAAACTATGGACTTTGGCTGATAGTGAGATACAATGTAGGTTCATTACCTGTAACAAACATGCCACTCTGGTGCAGATGTTGATGGCGGGGGTCAGAGGGCTGTGCAAGTGTAGGGGCAGGAAGTATATGGGAACTCTCTGAACTTTTGGTTCAATTTTCCCATGAACCTAAAACTTAAGAAAAGTCTTTAAGACAAAGAAAAAGGTTAAAATAAGGTTAAATCAAAGGTTGTTTTCTCTAGTATTTGCATGGATTTTATAATGATAGTATGTAGACAATGGACTGGTGTTTTAGATGACCATTGGGAGGCTGAAAGGAAGACTATGAAAGGAGATTCATGTCCCATAACCCATTCTCTGTATCACAGAGGAAGATAAGAGAATGCTGCTGTTTGGGCTTAGTACATCCCCAGTGGATGCAAGGGTCACATCCCCCTTGCATGTGGTCTGGCAGCAGCAACACTGGATATATATCGGGGTTTTTGAGGGAGGCTCAAGCATTAGCACCTGCTTTGTCCAGAGTCTGAACCAATTGATAAATAAGACAAAGGGATAAATAAGGCAGATGGTGGTAAATATCACCTTTGTTACAGTTAAAAGCTGGTAGGAAATATGCCTTATATCTGCAGGCCCTGGGCCTCCTAAATACTGAACCACAGAATTAGAAAGGCTTAGGCACCCAGGCACCTAGGACATTAGAACTACCAGGGCTTTGGATGTGGGAATAGAGCTTGTACCACTAGGCTTCCTGCAAGGCCCAAAGCAGTTGAGAACACATACTCTCTTGGACTGGCTGGCATCCAAGAGCAAGAGAATAGGAGGGACAGGGCTATGTCCAGCTGCTGTTCCAAAGTTGGCAGTCAGATAAGACATTCTACCTCCACCAGGAATGAGTGACCGAATGGTGAAGAAAAGCCCAGAGTGTTACACTAACAGATGTCCCTCCATGTGAAAACACACATCTGGTATAGAAAGAAATCATCCCCTTCCTAACTATAAAATACAGACAAGATAATTACAATACCATGTGGTCTCCTGCAGGAATCCCAGAAGTTAAATGTTTCCCTTTCTTCTTTGTTTCAGATACATCGAGCATTACTTGGAGGAGTTCATAACATCTGCTAATAGGTACTTCATGGTTGGCCACAGGGTCATATTTTACATCATGCTGGATGACATCTCCAAGATGCCTTTGATAGAGCTGGGTCCTCTGCGTTCCTTCAAATTGTTTGAGATCAAGCCCGAGAAGAGGTGGCAGGACATCAGTATGATGCGCATGAAGACCATTGGAGAGCACATTCTGGTCCACATCCAGCATGAGGTTGACTTCCTCTTCTGCATGGACGTGGACCAGGTCTTCCAAGACAATTTTGGGGTAGAGACCCTGGGCCAGTCAGTGGCTCAGCTACAGGCCTGGTGGTACAAGGCAGATCCTGATGAGTTTACCTATGAGAGGCGTAAAGAGTCAGCAGCATACATTCCATTCGGAGAGGGGGATTTTTATTACCATGCGGCCATTTTTGGAGGAACACCCATTCAGGTTCTCAACATCACCCGGGAGTGCTTTAAGGGAATCCTCCAGGACAAGAAAAATGACATAGAAGCTGAGTGGCATGATGAAAGCCACCTAAATAAGTATTTCCTTCTCAATAAACCCTCTAAAATCTTATCCCCAGAATACTGCTGGGATTATCATATAGGCCTGCCTGCAGATATTAAAATTGTCAAGATAGCTTGGCAGACAAAAGAATATAATTTGGTTAGAAATAATGTTTGACTTCAAATTATGCCAGATTTCTGAAATTGAGAGAGTATTATTCTGGCTGCTTTCTCAGAAAAGTAACACTTAATTTTAACTTTAAAAAAATACTAACAAAACCAAGATGACAAACACATACTATTCCTCCTTGTAACTTTGCGGCTTGTAATATGGGAGAATGCATTTATGACAATCAGATGTAAATTCCCAGTGATTTCTGATCTATTCTGAGTTTGGGGGAAATACTATCATATGAATCAAAAAGAACTTGGCACAGGCAAAGAAAATGCCAGAAAAACCCTACATTTGCCAGATAATGTGCTGGAGGAAAGGGTGCTAAGGGAAGTGTTTGGCAACAAGATATGGTTTGAGGGAGTTGTCCCCTTGATCTCAGTGTCTTCCCGTTTTTGATGGGTGTAAAGCAACATGAAATTGCTTTGTAGCAGGAGAACTCTTGGTAAGGACACCATTTACCTTGGCCATCTTCGAAAGGCTTCAACAGCATACTGCTTCAGGCCATTTGTAGTCTATGTCCTTTTTTTATCAGTATATTGTTTGGCTTATGTGTGAAAGATTGGTGGCAGTTCCCAGCAGATATGGTGGTGCATGGTCAGAGCCCCAGGGAACTAAAAAAGCCAGTGGGTGCTCAGTGTGAAGGGAAAACAAAGCTTCCATGTGAGTTTGCCATGAAATAGCAAAGAGTGTGTGGAAGAGAGGGGCTGATCACTGTGGGGCAGTGCCAGTGCCACCCTGGAGGGACACAGGGCATGGGGTTGGTGCTTAAATACATCATGGATGCAGGCACTGAATAGGAGGCAGTGTGGAGCAGGGACTTGAATGGAAGATGCTTCTTGTTTTGTCCAAGTCATATTCAGTCTATCAGACTCTGCAACTTGTGTCTTCAGTCCTTGGTGAGGAGATGTAGATGAAGTTAGAGAAGGCAAAGGCCTGAAGTGGATTGGAAAGGCTTGCAAGGATTTCTGTTTCCAGGAACCGGGCTTCATCAGAGGACAATCAGTCATCAGATGTTCCACCATTTAGCTAGTCTAAACCTCAGGGTTCCTCAGCACATCATATGCCCACTAGGAGGGCTGGCATTAAGGAGTGGACTGGAGAAAAAGCCCTCCTGTCAAGCAACTTCTCCTTGTCCCCTGCTCCGTCTGCACTATGAAGTGTAACAATCAGATGTACTTGACAAAATGGTTAATTGATTTTATAATAGAAGCATATGGGATAGCAATGGGAGATCTAATCAGGACTGAACAGCTTAACATTCAGTTCCCTTCTCTAAGAGAAGCTATGGAATCCTACATATTATTTAAAGCAAGTCATGAGGCAAAATTTACATATGTACAAATCTTTATATTTTGCTTCGGTTCCAGTTTAGGTCATTTGTTTCCATTTTCAAGCAATTTATTTGTAAAACCATTAAAATCTTATCTCCAGAATATTGCTGAGATTATCATATAGGCCTGCCTTCAGATATTAAAATTGTCAAGATAGCTTGGCAGACAAAAGAATATAATTTGGTTAGAAATAATGTTTGACTTCAAATTGTGCCAGATTTCTGAATTTGATAAAATGAAACTTGCATTTTTATCTATCATTTCACTGTGACTCCTACTCTTCAATTCTTGTCAACAAATCTCGTAGCCAACAAAACAAAAATCTTAAATTATTTGCCTTTGAAAAAGAAAAAGTAGCCCACACATCAGTTAAGAATCTTGCTTCCCTATTAGTCAAATTATTTTGATCCAGTTTGGAGTAGGAGACTTTAATGATTTAAGTCCTGACCAAAGAAATGATCTATCCTGTAAGTTTAGAAAAAATAACTGATGTTTACTTCTGATTTTTCAAATTCATTTAAATTTAAATCTCCAATGGACAAATTTAAGATCTCATATATGGTTATTAAACTTTTTTAAAAAATAAAATTCCTCATTTACAATTAAATAAATTATTTTCTCAGTATGTTTGGGTCTGGTCGTGGATTATATATTTTCTCCCAAAGATATTCAAAATCATCAATTATAGAATTTTAAGTTTTTAGACTCAGTTCTCTTGCTCTTCTGAAAACGTGTCCACTATTATAAAGATAGAACAGGCTTGAGAGTCTCAAACTTTTAAGTAACAAATGCTTACATAGAGCTTTCCAAAGCAATGCACTGAAAGAATTAACTGCCAGTAAAAGAATCATTAGGGGAAAAGGCTTATCCCTGAAGCCCAGGGTGGGCACAGGAAGAAAACAATACTATAACCGTATCTTGGGGTTATTAGTCCTGAACTCTGGGACATATATCTGGCAAACGGGAAAGTCTGGATTTCTAGTAGGTATATTTATAACATAAAAATTAAAAGGAGACCAGGTTGATCTAGTGAGATGCACTGAATATATAATAGGACATGATTTGCTCACAATAGAGAATTACTCCCATTTTGTAAGTGAGGAAAGTGAGGTTCAGGAAGGTTCAACCACCCAGTTGGTAAGTGGCCGAGCTGAAGCTCAAACCAGAGAAGCTCACAAGGACAGATATGTTAACACAGTACATATGGAGGGCCATGTTTCATATCAGGGAGAGTACAACTAGGTATCTTTCCAGGCCTGTATCATCTCCCACTTTTTATGTATCAAACTTGCCCCCAAAACATTAAATAAGTTAAAATGCATCATGTAAAAAAATAAAAGACTTGGTTATCATTCTTTACATTGTGCATGGAAGGCTGATGCAAACGCCATTGGCATGCACTGAGTTGCACTACGGAAGATGTGATCAGGCAAAGAAAGTGGGTGGAAGGGACAGTCATGCCTCCTTTTTTTCCACTTCCATCTGGGAACCACAGGCAGCTAGAAGGGGAAAAATTTGTTCAAGGCCTGAAGGATTTCTCTTAATCCTTTTTTGATCTCTCCTAGCCAAAGTTACTACCATGTGGGAACCTCAGCTATGGCAGTACTTATAATTACAAGTATTTATTAAATGTACTATTTATTAAATGTGCCTTAAGTAAATGAATAATAGGTATGATAGCATACTGACAAACATGAAAAGTCATAGAGGCTGGGTGTGGTGGTAAGGCCAGTAATCCCAGCACTTTGAGAGGATTGCTTGAGACCAGGAGTTTGAGATCAGCCTGGGTATCATAGCAAGACCGATCTCTACAAAAAAATTTAGAAATTAGCCAGGTGATTGCTTGAGCCCAGGAATTTGAGGTTACAGTGAGCTATGATTGGGCTACTGCACTCTAGCTTGGGCAACAGAGCAAGACCCTGTCTAATAAAAAAAGAAAAAGTGATAGAATGAATATATAACATACCATGCATACATTTTAAAGAGAGAAGAGGGTCAAGTGGGGATCCATTGGCCAAAGTCTCAGATCTGAAAGGGTGCAGAGCCAGGATTTAAACATAGGATTGTCTGACTAAATCCTGCCCTCTTTCCACCTCTCCAGACTGCCTCTCTTTTTTACACACACACACACACACACACACACACACACACACACACACACACACACACACACTTTAACCATCTCGTTTTTGAACAAAGGAATCACCATCAAAGCTCTCAATTCCTTTGTTAGGCATTAAAGAGAGGGAATTTAATAGACTAAAAACTCTTCAAGGGTAGAATGTAGGTCTAAAGTTGGAGAAGCAAGAGCATGAAACCTAAGCAGGTATGAGGCACTGGTAAGTACAAAGGCTAAGGGAGTATGGAGGAAGGAAGGATGTCTGAGGAGGTAGAAGTAGCCACAGAGGGGCTAACTCTGAGCTGAGCTTTGAAAGAGAAGGGATCACTGTGAAGAGTGGATGGAATGAAGTTTTGGAGGGGGAAGCAGCAGTTGTGAAGCCCAGAGTGCTGCAAAAAGACTTTCACGGAAACCCAGAAAAATGGTGCTGAGGCTTTGAGACTGGATAAAATCACCTGGCAGAGCCTGTGTGAAAAGAAGCAAAGACCACATGAGGGCCTTGGCTGGTTGACCACCCCACATTCACCCAGTACTATGGCTCTCTCTCCCTTCCCAACAATCCGGGGTTTCCTTTGGCAATCTGTGTAATTTCCATAGAAACTGGTGCCATGGTCAGAGCAAGTGCTCTAAGCTAAGCCATTCAGCACTTTTCATCTTCCTGGTGGCAATGATTGATTCAGGGGTGGGCAGGTGACCTAAACTAGTCCAAACAAAGTAAATTTCAGATCTTTTAGTAGAAATGAGGAAGCATATATTACTGGGGGCTGTTAGACAACAGAAGTCTGTCTGCCCTAGGATGAAATTAACAGGAAAGAAATAGCAGGGACACTGAAGGAAACCAAGTCCCTGGTGACAACTTTGAGCCACTCAAACCAGCCTTACCTAGTCTGCACTGCCTGTGGGCTTTTCAACTGTGCAAGCCCCAAGACCCATTATAGTTTAAACCAGCTGGAATTGGGCTTTTTCCTACTTGTAACTGAAAATATCCCCATTGAACTCCTCTAGCATTGCTAGCTCCTGAAGGGCAGGACCATAACCTGCCTTTGCCTCAGCTCCAGCACCTACCACATTACCTATCTCAGAGGCACTGCTTAACAAATATTTTCCAAATGAACGAATAAATGCATGTATCAACATCCACTCCCATCATGCCTCATAAGAAATAATTTTCTTGCATTAAAAAAATTGATTGTGAACTATGTGTTTATTAAAAAGCTGATGTTTCAATATCTGGTACCTGGAACTTTTCCTCCTGTAGTACACAGAATGGGAACTCAAGAGTTGTAGCCTAGGCTTCAGGCTTAGGTTCTACCTCAGTGTTCCATAACGTATTAAGGTCAGCACTGCTTCAAGGTCAGTGATACATGGAATAAATTTGCTTCATGAGCATAGAGCAGTGGTTCCCAGCCTAGGAATTGCTCCCCTCCTCTTTCCTCAGACATTTGGCTATGGCAATGTCTGGAGACATTTTTGGTTATCACAGCTGGTGGAATGGTGTTATAAACATCCACTGGGTAGATGCTAGATATGCTGCAAAACATCTTGCAATGCACAGGACAGCCCCTACGACAAAGAATTATCTTGTTCAAAATGTCATTAGTTGGCCGGGCAAGGTGGCTCACGCCTGTAATCCTAGCTCTCTGGGAGGCCGAGGTGGGCGGATCGTTTGAGCTCAGGAGTTCGAGACCAGCCTGAGCAAGAGCGAGACCCCATCTCTACTGTAAATAGAAAGAAATTAATTGGCCAACTAATATATATAGAAAAAATTAGCTGGGCATGGTGGCACATGCCTGTAGTCCCAGCTACTTGGGAGGCTGAGGCAGTAGGATCACTTGAGCCCAGGACTTTGAGGTTGCTGTGAGCTAGGCTGACGCCATGGCACTCACTCTAGCCTGGGCAATAAAGTGAGACTCTGTCTCAAAAAAAAAAAAAAAAATGTCATTAGTATTGAGGTTGAGAAACCCCAGTGTAAAGTCCTCCTGGACTTCATTGAGAAAGAAACATTGGGGACCAATATGCTTAATACCTGCCTGTCTATACCCTGGGAACAGTCCCTTGTCAGGTGCAAGAGCCTCTAACTCTGCGGTTCCCAACCCCCGGGCAAATCTGGTCTCGGCCCAGTACCAGCCTGTTAGGAACCAGGCCGCACATCGCCACTTGAGCTCCGCCTCCCTGCTCCTTCCCCTCCCCCATTCATGGAAAAATTATCTTCCATGAACACGGTCCCTGATGCCAAAAACGTTGGGGACCGCTGCATAACTCCCCTCCTTGTACCTCATTAACATTCACAGCTAACACAAAAGTAGTTCCCGATACTGGACACCAGAGGGCAGAAATTTCCAAAGATAACCCTGTTATCCTTAGCAACTTCAGTGATTTAAAACATCTTTTTCTGGCACTAGTGAAGACTATGCCCATTTGCAGAATTAGATATTAATTTTATATATAAGGGAAAATAGCTATAAATATTTAAAATGTGTAGCTGTGAAAAATAAGCCAAAATTAGAACATACAATGTTACAAAATTACAGCCAATTTTAGTGAATTGGCTGTAATTGTTCACAGTAAGAGGTTAGGTGTTTTAAAGATAGTTTGGTTACAAGGAGCTGTCTAAACCCCAAAAGGAGTTTATTGGGAGGCTACTGGAGAGTTCCACTGAATACAAGGCAGAGTTGACAAGCAGGCAGTGGCATGCTAAAGCCAGCTCCTACTGGCTTGTCAGAGCTTATAAGCAGTACTTCCCAACTCCCTGTTCAATGACATCATTGTAGTAGCCTGACACAGACCACAATGGGAGTATTTACACCAGAATCAGCAAACGCTAGAAGTATGAGGGCTCTTTTCCTTTCTTTTTTTTAAAGAGTCAGCTGTTAAAAATTTACCAGTATATCACTACAACTGCGCCATGAGCAAGAACCAGGGAAGCTCAGGGCCTCAACAGCTGAAAATTATGAACTCCCCCTAGAAGTCTGCCATTAATATGACCCAGCTCCAACTATCTCCAGTCTCAGGGTTTCTTCCTTCAAAACTCTAAATTCCTAGAAAAGAACATGCAAACGGGCCAGGCACGGTGACTCACGCCTGTAATCCTAGCACACCGGGAGGCTGAGGCAGGAGGATCGCTCAAGGTCAGGAGTTCAAAACCAGCCTGAGCAAGACCGAGACCCCATCTCTACTATAAACAGAAATTAATTGGACAACTAAAATATATAGAAAAAATTAGCCGGGCATGGTGGCACAAGCCTGTAGTTTCAGGTACTCAGGAGGCTGAGGCAGAAGGATCGCTTGAGCCCAGGAGTTTGAGGTTGCTGTGAGCTAGTCTGACACCATGGCACTCTAGCCTAGGCAACAGAGTGAGACTCTATCTCAAAAAACAAAACAAAACAAAACAAAAACCCACACAAACGATACAGCACCACTCCTGCTCTCAGCAGCTGTGCCTTAGCATAGATTTACTGAAGGTGATTACACTATGGGGAAGTTCTCAGAGGAGGATATAGCATTGTGAGCTGGGTATCTACACTCTAAAAGTGTCTACTACTTTCCACTTATGTCTGTCTGGCTGCCAATCACTTCTTCCCATATATCTAAAATACTCCCATGATCCAAAATGTTATATACTACTCCAGCACAGCCCCCTCTCCTAGTAGCAGATCACGGAATCCACAGGTAATATCATAGGGCCAGGCTTGTTAGAATCCACTTCTCCAGATATTAACCATTTCTCCTTTGGCCACTTAGCTCATCTGACTGTTCTGCAATCTATGAAATAAATGGTAAATTTAGCACACACCCAAACACACTACAGTCAATACTGAAAGACAAAGAAGAAAGAGGGGAAAAAATTATAGTAACTGCTATTTAAAGGAGGGAAATGATGGTTACCTGCTCAAGGGGCATTCCCTTGCTCTGGAATTCAGTGGGCCTCGGCCGTAAGTTTTCTGTCAAGGCTAGTCACAATCTTTATCCACCATCCAGTCTGCTTCAGACTCATTCAACTATGTAAGATACGACTGGTCATAAGGGTCACGGCAGGGTTGCCTACAACCCGAACCAGTCGAAGAGCTTTCTCTCGACCTGGGTCCCACTGGAAGCTCACTGCTTTTATATTTATCAGGTAAATAGGAGGCAGCTGGACAGCCACATGTGTGGGACATTGCCTCCAAAATCCACAGAAGCCCACAGGAATTAGTCCTCTTTCTTAGTAGTAGGAGACATGAAGCACTGACTCTCCAACTTGGCTGTACCCTAGAATTTCCTGGAGAGCTAATATTGATGCCTGGGTCCAACCCAGAGATTCCAATTCAATTGGTATGAAGTGAAACCTGGACATTGGGATGTTTACAAGTTTCCCAGGTGATTCTAATATGCAGAAACTTTGAGAACCACTGGCATAAAATACAGCAAATTGTCCTGTGATTTCCTAGGTAGGTTTTCTTTGTATTTTTATTGTTTAGGATTTGCTAAACTTCTTGGCACTGTAAGTTTATGGCTTGCTTTTAAATCAAATTTTGGAATTTAAAAAAATTTTATTTCTGCTACATTTTGTCTCTTCTCTATTTCTGGGAATCCAATTACATACACGTTAGACTGATATTGTCTCATAGGTCACTGAGGTTTTGTTTATTAATCACTTTCTTTTTTAAAAGGGATGATTAACATTGATTTACCTTTCATTTCACTGACCTTTTCTTCTGCAGGGTTCAATCTGCTTGTAAATCCATCTAGTTATATTTTTATTGCAAATATGGTACTTTCAAAGTTCTAGAATATCCATTGTTTTTATAGCTTCCATTGCTTTGCTGAGAATTCCTACCATTCATTCATTTTTATACAATTTTCTATTAAATCCTTAAACATTTTCATAATCGCTGCTTTAAAGTTCTTATTTATCACTTCCAACATGTGGGTTATAGTGGTTTCCTGAGTAGGAGATAGTATTGACTCAAAGGGGCCTAATGAAAGTTACTGGGGTCATGGATATGTTCTGTGTTTTCATTTAGGTGGCTGTTACACTCATATGTATGTGTATAACAAACTCAATAAAATGTACACTTAAATTATGTTTTACTTCATGTAAATTATACCTCAACTTAAAATTTATTATAAAGCTTTTAAAACTCCGCCCCCCCCAAACAAAGGGAGCTTAAAGGATCCTTCACTTTTTAAAAAATGGGACAAAATCTAGTCCTCTGGTACTGACAAAGAGAAGCTACTGGCATATGAATTGTTATGATTGCAACTATCTACTTATTTCATCATCAGAAGAGAATCTGATGACATCATCATTCACAGAAGACTGAAATAATAAACACACAAACTGGAGAGTCATAGAACCTACTTAGTATCTGATTCATGATTTTTCAAGGGTCTCAAAATGTCCTGCCTAAAAATTGCCAACTTAAGATTCTCTACATGTCTTCTTAAACTACTATACCATAAACGTTAAGAGTATCCAATGAAGAATCTGTTTAAAATTCCTACACGATTTTAGGAAAACAAAAGGTAAGACATTGTCCTTACTTTCAACCAAATTGAGCCATATCTACTTCCTTTTCTGCACATAGACAATTTTATAGTGCATAAATAACACAAAGAAATGTTGTAACTTTGATGCCAAAAAATCCAAGGTCATTGCACAGATAACCTAAAAATTACAGTTGAGCCTCCAGCCTGTGCTCTGAATCAATTTGATATTCAAATACTTTTGATAATGGGCATATGTTTTATGCTGCTTTCTGTCTTATCTTTCTTGGAATGACTAACTTCATAATATCATGTAACTAAAAATAACATCTTCCTTCATAAATCTACAACTCTATTTAGAGTCCAGGTAAGTATTTTCATAAATATCTCTTTTCACTACACCCCCTGTCCCTACAAGTTAGGCTGGGAAGTGGCATTTCTACATTTCTTTTCTGCAAGTAAAACCCTTTGTAATTTAGAAAAAACAAATGAAGGTTATGAGATCTCTTGCATCAAGGCCAGCTAAGACCAGCTAATGTAAGACTTTCTGCAGCTAGCTCAAATAAAACCAAGTGTGTCCACAGACTCAACTCTACTGTCATATAGACAGACATCCAAAGAGTAGCAGTATCTTAATTGCTAGTCGATATCTGCTAAAGCATCTAGTTTAAGTTGCAGAGAAGCAGGCTTTATCACAGCTTATTGTGTATATACTGTACTTAATTTAATATACTTTCTTCTGTTTATTTTTCCTCCCAGGAAAGGATGATATACACAAGAAAAATAATTCTATTGTTATTGATTTTATTTTCTCTATGGGCCTTGCATAGGGAGTATTATTTCAGGTAACTATAAAAACGTAATGATTTTTTTTCTGATGTTTGGTAAGGATCTGGTATGTCAAAAAGGTGATAATCTCAACCCCTGAATAAATCAGCATCCGAACATCTCAATCCAAATATACCCAAATGATATCCAATTATATCAGTATAAACATAGTCTTCAGCATCCAAACCCTTTTGTTTCTAGTGGGATTGTGGCTAAAGATAATTTTTGTAGACCTATAGCTTCTCCCATGAGGAGAAGCTATATTAAGCTACTAGTTACTGTGGCAGTGTAATATCAGTAAATGTCACAGAGAAACTACCATTTTAAAATAGGTGGCATCTTCTTTAAGAAACATCGCTGATGTTGATGACTTCAGACACTACATAAAGTATTTACCCTCTCCAAATTTGAGGCATGTAGAAAGACTTCATTGGCAATTAGCACGTTTCACTGCTCTAATGATATTAAGCTTCTCTTTTGTGTCTCAAAGAATTAGGTTGTGGATGTTGTTGTTTTTAAGATATAGCATACAAGGTCCTTAATTATAATGATTCTTATCATGTTTATTATTAATCTCTATAACCAACAATGTACCTGGCATGTAGTATGTATTTGGTAATATTAGGAAATAGAATAAATGGATTGATGGATTCTAGCTCTAGTCATGTTATATGTGGAAAACCTTTATATACATTTAAAAGTAATATAATGCTCTTCATTTATCCTAAGCACAAAGAAATTACAGAGGATGTATCACTGCTGGTAAGTCTTTATTTCCAAATATGTTGTGACCACTTCTTTGAGAACAAAACTGGTTGGAGGGAATGGAGTGCCTGTGGGTCCTTGATTCCTTCAGGCAGAGTAAACCAAAGCAATTTTACAAACATATGTTGGAGATAATTCGCTTAAGGTAAGAATGCTAGAAACCAAAGCCAGAGTAGACTGGAGAGTGCAATCTCTGACAGAGAAGTGGGAACTTGTTCTGAAACATATTACAGAAGCCAAAACACAGCCCTAAGGAACCTTAGGTCTTTTAAAGCTCTGGGCAAACACATAGAAGAAGTAAAGACTTGGCTGGAAGACTCTCAGGAGACTGTATTAACCACATGCCATATACAAATTATGCCGTCAGGATGTGTCCAGGGAGGAAAACTTTTCTTTCTTTTTTTTTATATCAGTATATTATAGGGGTACAAATGTTAAGGTTACGTATATTGCCCATACTCCCCCACCCCCCTTGAGTCAGAGCTTCAAGAGTAGGGAGGAAAATTTTCCCAAAGATTTTGCAAGATTCAATATTAAAATACATTCTTCCATTTCTTCTTCTTCTTCTTTTTTTTTTTTTTTGAGACAGAGTCTCACTTTGTTGCCTAGGCTAGAGTGAGTGCCGTGGCATCAGCCTAGCTCACAGCAACCTCAAACTCCTGGGCTCAAGCAATCCTACTGCCTCAGCCTCCCGAGTAGCTGGGACTACAGGCATGCGCCACCATGCCCGGCTAATGTTTTCTATATATATTAGTTGGCCAATTAATTTCTTTCTATTTATAGTAGAGATGGGGTCTCGCTCTTGCTCAGGCTGGTTTCGAACTCCTGACCTTGAGCAATCCGCCCGCCTTGGCCTCCCAGAGAGCTAGGACCATTTCTTCTTATAGTTATGGGAACCCACATAGAGAAGTGAAGAGCAGCTTTCTTTTCTGATGCTTGTTGTGTGCAGGAGCTTTGTCTCTCTGATGATTCTATGATTTACAACATTCCCCACTAAGACCATGACTTATCTACCTGGTTGAACCTGGGTGAACTATGCCATGCATTAAAACAATATAATAATAAGGTATGTTTCCCCTATATATAGCCAAGGCTAACAGGGGACAATAACTTTCAACTACCTGAAATCAACCGGAAAATCCCTAGGCAAAGAGGAGAACATTCAAGGAAAGTCAGCTGCAGCAGAAATTGGGAGAATAAATAGAATAAAATGTTTTCTGGCAAATGTGTTTAATGTAATACATTCAAACAACAGTTCTATTATTAATTTCTCCTTAGCATCAGGATTCTACAGCCTTAACATACTAACACTCATCATCCAAAGGCACAGCTATCAATGGTAGTAGATGTTTGAATAGAATGCCATGTCTTAATCACACCCCTAACATTGCAGTCACTCCTATCTGTGTGCATAGGATAAAGACAGTCTCATGACATATGACTCAGCTCCACAGCTGCCAATCCCTTCATTAACTCAGCCCAGGATCAACTCTCCAAAGGTGTCCTAGCTCGGTAGCCAGGCTGCCATTAGTATATAGTGAAGAGGAAGAGAAAGGACCCCGGAAAAACTGTCTTTCCACTTACTGTGTGACTCTGGACAAGATGATGAAAGTTCTTTGTGCCTCAGTTTCCTTATCTGGTAGAACAGGGATAATAAAGAGTAGCAATCTCATCTGGGTGCTGTGTGGATTAAATCAGATAATACTAAGGAAAGTATTCAGTAAGTATTAGCTATTAATGAAATGACTCTAACTTCATCTAGCAGATTAGGGAACACTTCCCTTAGGAAGGGATATTTAAAGTGAGATCTATGTAGGCTATGTGGGAATTAGCTGGTTTAAGTTGTAGCATGCTTAAGGAAATAAAAAAAGGCCAGTGAGCCTGGAAAATTATAATGATAAGGGCTTGATAGGAGATGCAGCTAAAACTGTGTAAATGGCTAGGTAAAAAACAGAATAATGACATGGCGAAACTGGAGCTTCAGAAACATGATATTGGAAGCAGAGCTGAAATAGAATGAGTTAAAAAGGGACAATTCAAAGGCAGAGAGGGCAGCACACCTTGTTATTAATAATTCTGGAGAATGGGGATATGGAGGTTCATTATATTAGTCTATTTACATTTGTGTGCCTTTAAGATTTTTCATACTTCAAAGTCTTCTTTTAAAGCATACAAACAGCGAAACCAATTGGGAGACTACTGCAGTAGCCCAGACAAGAAATGAAGTCATGTAGTGGCAGGGAATGGAGATACGTGGTGGATTGAGAGAGTCTCTGGAGGTGAAACCAACAGGATTAATAATGGATTTGATGTCAGGGTTTAGGGAGCATTCTGAGTGTAGAA
Organism: Mirza zaza; assembly: GCA_008750895.1. Taxonomy (NCBI): domain Eukaryota; kingdom Metazoa; phylum Chordata; class Mammalia; order Primates; family Cheirogaleidae; genus Mirza; species Mirza zaza. The sequence goes on from VSMD01111481.1 coordinate 21,641, forward strand.
TTGACTCTGGTGTTTCTGACGTGGCCATCCAGGTGGATCCAGTGAGATAATGCACCATCTGAAGGGCAGATACTCTTGGGGAGAGATGACGACTAACATTAAACATCTTCATTTTGTTGTGTCTACGAAATGCAAGGAGAGAACTTCAGAACACAGTTCTGTATTCGAGTCTTAAGTTCATGGGAGAGGTCTAAGTTGTATGTAAAAATTTGAAGCCATAGGATGTGACAGAAGAGAGTGTCACATGATAAAATAGAAGGGCTAGGGGAAACTCTTCTGAGAATAAATGTCAAATCAAGGCTCCTGAGCAAATAGGATATTTAAGGCTAACCTTAGACAGAAAGTGGGGTTATATTTCCATTGTAAAAGAAGGAAAAAAGCCTAGTGCTACAGGTAAATCTGGAGCTAAGGTGGCAGAAAGTTAACAGAGCTTTTATCTAATGGCTGCTATCTTCTCTGTGAATTAGAAGAATGAGAATGAGAACTATAGAAATACATCAAAATTTCTAGACAGCACAGAAAAGTAAGTTTAGTTTGGAAACCATGACTTTTCTGTGCCACCACCATAAAAGTTTCTCAATATTTTTTTCACTGCTTCACTCATTTTTAATTTTGTATCTTATAATACAGCCCATGACTTGATACTCAATTATTTCAAATTCTAGCAGACATAGCATGACTATTTGCATTCTTTGTCCTTATAGGTCTCAGAAAAATAAACCAGAATTACAGCTGTCAGACTGGTTTCATCCCATGTAAGAATCCAAATCTTGCACATGTGAGATTAATCCATAGAAGCTAATAGACAGCAACAATATCACTACTGGTATTCCAAATGTTGGAGAGTAGATAGGTCTTTGATTATAACATTTCAAAAAATAAGCAGTGGCCAAGACCCACTGGGGCTGAACATTTGGATCCACATTCTCCATGAATGAGAGTTTAAATTGCATAAACTCCTAGGAGGATGGCAGGCTAAAAGTGTGAGAAGGTATTTGAGATGATTTGTTTGATTCTCCTCACTTCACCAATGAGAGACCTAAAGCCCAAAGGGGACAGGTGGGCTGTCTACGCATTTCCTATTTTTAGTCCAACAGTCTTCCTCTCTGCTTCTATATGCTCCCTCCACCCTCCCATCTCTTTCACCCCCCCAATGCTATAGGCTTTAAGGAATTCCCCTAATTAAAACTTTGAAAGGAGACATCCAGGTTCAGATCATGACAGATAATCGTCCATGATTCATCTCATAATATCATAACATTTGTCAGAGTCACAGAAACTAGGCCACAGAAAGCATACCAATTATTTAAACAGAGAATTGTTAACCAATATAAAGTTGTTAACTAGGTAAGGAAAAGACTGAAAAGAGGACTCTAAGGGATCATGAGAGTAACAACTACAGGAATAGTTATATTCCTCTTAAGACTGAAGAAACAAAAGGAAGAGGCTGGAGTTGTTAAACATTAGAAATTTAAGGAAGAAGCTCATGGAGCTTAAACTCTGATGCCACTCGACTGGTGCTGGTGTCTCTGAGCTCTACGGAGGCCTCTTAGAGCTGGGATCCATACCTCTAAGGAGAGGCACGGAGAGGCTGGTTTTTTTTAAGTGTTGGAAAAACTGAAAACTAGATTCATCTGCTATTCTGGAAATTAATTGCTATTGTTGAGGTGAAGAAGCATTGCTGGGGTGGGACTTACAGGAATGGGAAGCAGACAAGAAACTTATGGAAAATAGGAAATAACAAGTTTCTTCCTCCAGCCTTGTAATTTTCCTCTTGTGCCCTCTATTAGCGGAGCCTAACAGGGTACCAGCTAGCAAAGGAGAAATGTGGTTTCAGAGTTTCAGCCCTAGGATAATAAAGCAGAATATAGCATTGTGGGTTTAGTTATGAAAGACAATAGCTTAATAACTGGCACAGCATCCCACTAACAAGATAAGTAAGGTATATTCTAGTAATTCAAGGTGATGATTCATCACAACAATTGGACAAAGGAGAAAACTACATAATCATTTTAATAGATCTAAATAGGCTACTGATAACATTCAATTCCCATTGCATTTTTTCTTAATTACCATCAATGCTGAACACCTTTTCATATGAATATTGGCCACTTGGATATCCACTTTAGTAAAGTGCCAGTTCAGATCTCTTCTTTTTCTTTTCCTATTGGATTTTAGTATGTGTTATTCACAATGTTGTGCAACTATCACTACCATCTTTACCACACCAAAAAGAAGCAGTTAACTCATTCCCTTATTCCCCTAGCCCTTGGCAAACACTAATCTGCTTTCTGTCTTTATGGATTTTCTTATTCTGGCCATTTCATATGAATGAAATACAATATGTGGCCTTTTGTGACTGGCTTCTTTCACTTAGCATGTTTTCAAGGTTTCAAGAAACTTGTAGCAGCATAACTCCAATCTCTGCCTGTGTCTCCACATGGCATACTTCTCTGTCTCTCCTCTGTGTATCTTTTTGTCATCTTATAAGGACACCTGTTATTGGATTTAGTGACCACCCATATTCAGTATGACCTTATCTTAACTAATTACATCTACAAAGACTGCATTTCCAAATTAGATAACATTCCAAAGTTCTAGGTGGATTTGGGAAAACACTATTCAACCCACTACATGTACAGATTATATTAAACCTGTAGATCATTTTGGGGTGCACTGCCATCTTAACAATAAAGAGCCACCTTCCAATCCTTGAATGTGGATGTCCTTGCATTTATTTATGTCTTTAATTTCTTTCAAGAATGTTTTTAGTTTTTGTTGCACAAGTCTTATGCCTCCTTGGTCAAATATTTTTCCTAAATTTTTATTCTTTTGGATGCTATTATTAATTTCATTTTCAGATTGTTCACTTCCAGTGTATGGAAACACATGATTTTTGCATGTTGATTTTGTGTCCTGCAACATCTATTAGCTCTAATGGATTTTTCTTTTTGACACAGAGTCTTGCTCTGGTGCCCAGGCTGGAGTGCTGTGGCATCAGCCTAGCTCACAGTGACCTCAAACTCCTGGGCAATCCTCCTGCCTCAGCATCCAAAGTAGCTGCAACTACTGGCGTGTGCCACCAAGCCCGGCTAATTTTTCTATTTTCGGTTGCCTAGCTAATTTCTTTCTATTTTTAGTAGAGATGGGGTCTTGCTCTTGCTCAGGCTGGTCTCAGACTCCTGACCTCAAGTGATCCTCCTGCCTTGGCTTCCCAGAGTACTAGGATTACAGGCATGAGCCACCATACCTAGTCTGGGAGCATATATATTTATAATTCTTATATTGTCCTGCTGAATTGATCCTTTTATTATTAAATAATGTCCCTCTTTGTCTCTTTTTACAGCTTTTGACTTGAAATCTGTTTTGTCAGCTTCTCCTGCTCATTTTTGGTTCCTATTTGCATGGAATATCTTTTTCCATCCCTTCACTTTCAGTCTATATGTGTCCTTACAGGTCAGGTGAGTTTCTTGTATACAGCATAGAATTGGGTCTTTTTTTTAAAATCAATTCAGTCAGTCTGTATCTTTTAAGTGGGAAACTTAATCCATTTACATTCAAGATTATTATTGATAGGTCGAAACTCACTCCTGCCATTTTCTTGATTGTTTTCTGTTTGTTTTGTGTATCCTTTTTTCCTTCCTCTCTTATTGTTTATTTTTGCGACTGGGTGGTTTTCTGTAGTGATAAGGTTGGATTCCTTTCTCTTTCTCCTTTGTATATATAAATGTGACTTGGAAAAGACCTCAATTTAGGTTGACCTCAATTCAATTTAGGTTGAATCTGAATTGACCTCAATTCAATTTAGGTTGAATCTATTTGAGGTCCTTTGAGTTTCCTGGACCTGGATGTCCATCTCTCTCCCAAGACTTGGAAAGTTTTATGCTATGATTTCATTAAATATATTTCCCTTAACTTTTCCCTTCTCTTCTCCTTCTGAAATGCCCATAATATGAATATTTGTTCATTTAATGGTATCCCATAAATCCTATAGGCTTCTTTCATTCTTCTTCTTTTTATTTATTTATTTATTTTTTTGTCTGTGTTATGTCAAAAGACCTGCCTTAAAGTTCAGAAATTCTTTTTCTGCTTGGTTGAATCTGTTTCTGAAGCTCTCAATTATATTTTTTATTTCAGTCATTGAATTCTTCAGCTCTAGGATTTCTGTTTGGTCTTTTGAAATTATCTCTAGCTCTCTGCTGAATTTCTCATTCAAATCTTGAATTGTTTTCCTGATTTCATTGAATTGTCTATCTGTATTCTCTTGTATCTTACTGATTTTCCTTACAATTATTATTTTCAGTTCTTTTTCTGATATTTCATATATTAATATTTCCTTATGATTGGGATCTGTTACTAGAATTATTGTTTTCCTTTGGAGGTGTCATGTTTTCTTGCTTTTTCATGTTTGATGTGTCCCTACATTGATTTCTATGCATCTGATGGAAAAGTTGCCTCTTCCAATTTTATGAAGTAGGTTTCAATGGGAAAGACTTACTCATATGAATGGGTCTTGGAGTGTCATTTTGGTGGGGTGCACTGGCCTTGTTCCTAGGTGGATGCAGTAATATAATCTCCTTGTAATCCACACTAGTGGTGTTTGTAAGTTTCTCAGTGGCTTAGGCTTTTCCCCACAATAGGAAGTCTCTCCTGACTCCAGGAAGATCCAATCCAGGCAGGGGAGATGAGGCTGCCGAGGCCAGGTGCTTCCACACTGCCCTCTTGGACTTCCAGTTACTACAGGTGTATCTCCACTCCACTGCTGCACTCCAGCACTCTCCCTTTGACACTCTAGTCAAATATTAGCTGTTTATTCATTGCCTTGGTCCTTTTTTGTGGGGGAACAGATGAACACCAGGCATCTCTAGTCAGCCATATTGCTGATGTCACTCTCTAATATTTTCTCTTTATTGATAATCTCTATCACTTGAGACATTATTTTCTTGGTTATGTTATGGTTATGAACATTATGTTCATGGTTTCCTTTAGTTCTTTGAACAAATTTAAATTAGTTAATTTAAGGTTTTTGTTTAGTAAATACAATGTCTGGGCTTCCTTGAGGACAGTTTCTATTAATTTTTTTCCTGTGAATGGGCCATACTTTCTTGTTTATTTTCATGCCTCATAATTTCTTATTGAACAAGAAGAAATAAGAGAGAAAAAGAGAAAGAAGAAGAAGAAGAGAAAGAAAGAAAGAAAGAAAGAAAGAAAGAAAGAAAGAAAGAAAGAAAGAAAGAAAGAAAGAAAGAAAGAAAGAAAAAAGGAAGAAGGAAGAAAACAGAAACCTCTCTTAGTCTTTGCAGATTGTCTCTGTGTTTGGGCCTCTCCTTCAATGTTTGGGCCAGTTGTTCACAATTCTGCCTTAGCCTTAACTTCCTGCTTACACTGATCATAAATGTCAGGCAGGGGTGAAAGCTTAGAGTCTTCTCTCATCTTTTCTGAGCACATATCCTGCCCTGGAACTTACATGAATTTCTAAATATCTCATTATACATAATAGGTTGTCGAATCCCTTATTTTCCAAGGTAACTCTCTTCCCAGGTTTTCCTCCCAGGCTTTCAGCATCTTAAGTGTTCTCCTCATCTATAGTCTTTTGCACGGTGGCAGGCACTTGTTTCTTTTTAAAATGTGTTCAAAGAATACCCTCTGCCTAGCCACTTTTCCACCCAGAGAGGTCTGAGTTAGGTGAAACAAAGGAAAGTGCTTTGTGTCAGTCCTTCAGGGAACCCTCAGGCATGTCAGAACAGACAAACACAGTTTCTTGAGAATAAGGTCCATTCTGCTCCCTCCAGAACCAGATATTCATACTGGGAACATAATCTGCTATCTTCAATATTGCTGACACATTGGGGAGGGAGTTGGGTCAAGGTTAAGTTAAAATACCACAAAGCTTTCCTATTTCTACCATGTTGAGTCATCTTTTTCTTGATTTAATTTTTACCTGGTTGCTCTAAACCTTTGACTATTTTCCAGAATTCTCACAAAGTGGATTCTTATAGTATACAGCAAAATTAGCACTGATAGCATTTCAGATTATGAAAACTGGGAGGATCACTTTAAAAAAATATAGTCTTTGAAAATAAAGTCAAAAAACCTAAGACCCAGAGGTTTTGGCTAAACATAAGAGAAATTATTACTTTAATATTTTGAGACACATTTCAACTATGTGTCCTGAAAGATCTTGGAATCACAATATAAATAATCTATAAGTGTAATTTTGTAATGATCTGGCCATTTCTTATATACTGTTTCTCTAGTTTATCTTAACCATCAAGGCTTTGGGTTAGGTGTAAGGAGATGCTGCAATCAGATTCAGGCTTTATGAATTAATATTATCTCCTGCTGTTTTATTTTGTATTTATAATGTATTTTGTTCAAAAATGTTATGTCTTTCTTACAGTGTACACACGAACTTGACTATTACTGAATGGTCAGCTCCAGTTGTGTGGGATGGCACTTACAATGAGTCAGTCTTGGAAAATTATTATGAAAATCATAAAATTACTGTGGGGCTGACTGTGTTTGCTGTGGGAAGGTAGGTACATTCAGGCTTAGATTCAGGCTTTTTTTTTTTTTTTTTTTTGAGACACAGTCTCATTCTATTGCACCAGGTAGAGTGCAGTGGTGTCATCATAGCTCACTGCAACCTCAAACTCCTGGGCTCCAGCGATCCTCCTCCCTCAGCCTCCTAGGTAGTAGAACTAGAGGTGTGTGCCTAGGTAAGTTTTCCATTTTTAGTAGAAATAGGGTCTTGCTCTTGCTCAGGCTGGTCTTAAATTCCTAAACTCAAGCAATCATCCCCCTTGGCTTCCCAGAGTGCTAGGATTACAGGCATGAGCCACCACACCTAGGCACATTCAGGCTTTTTATTGTAGAAAATGGGAGGTAACATACTGAAGCACCTTGTAATTTTATTTAATAATTATTCTCTCCAAGTCAATTCCTGCCATCATTTTAAATATCATCATCCACTTGGTCCACTCAAAAAAAAAAACTCCAACTCCTCAGTTTCCTTTCTATTATCTGATATTAAAATCCTCTCCCAACATGAACTTAATTTCCTGGGTCTCTTGACAGACATTTAAAATATCTTTTGTTCCTTCATAAGTTTGTGCCTCTGTTATGGCCATTCTTCATTGTCTTTACACTGAGTCAACCCAATAATTTGCTCCCTCAAGTGCTTTACCCAAGTCATAAACTACTTTCAGATAAACTTACTTAAGTGTGCTTATTGACCCTTCACAGGAACACTGTTTCCATATATAACAAGCCAAGGTAACTGCAATTGTCTGTAAAGGAATTTTTACCTTCTACATTTTCTGACCACCAGTCATAATACAAAAAATAAAAAGAGAACATAAAAATCATCCAGTAATTTAAAAATAAAAGCCAATTTATTTTTAATTCCTAATCAAATAGAAAATCAAGACCATTAAAGTAGACTCTGAAAAAAATCACAATGAAATATTGTCATTTAAAGATGGATGACCCTTATTATGCTGAAATAAATTTAAAAAAATAAAATAAAAGATGGATGAATACCACCATTGCATTGATCTCCTATCTTCTGAAACTCTACGAAGACAATAAACATAGATAAAAAGAAGAAAGCTTTAAGTTCAACAAATCTAGGAAATATTTCAAAGTAAACATTTAACTTTGAAGATTATATGCCAATTCTATAAGTTGGACCTAATTGGAGAAGACATCAAATTGGATGTATACATCTACAAACTTCATAGTGTGCACTGAATGTTCAAGACAGGTTGAACAATCTCCCAAAAACCTAGCTGACCATCCCTTATCTAGAGTGGTGAGATCTAGGGGCACAGATAGACCATAATGGTATCCATTCAGGCACCCCATACCATGATGGTGTTGTGGCTGAGTGGAGACAAATTGATTCATAGCATTTATGTTCTCCCAAGGTCAGATAATTTTTCAATATTATCATATTTACGTAGTTTCACTCTCTTTTTTCTTTGACACACCCTCTTCACTAATGTATGAGCTTAGTGCTATAACAAACATATATAGAATAGTCCACCCAACAAATACACATTTTTCTGAAGTATACATGGAACAATCTTCAAGATAGAGCATATTTTAGACTTCAAAATCTCAATAAATTTTTCAAAATTGAAATATAACCACTTTTATGACCACATCAGAATGAAAT
>VSMD01111483.1:0-57915 GCA_008750895.1 Mirza zaza
CTGTAACACTTGCTGGAACATTCCCATAAGGATAATTTATAATTAAGTGATTATTAATCGGGGAACTAGTTTCTTCCACGCATGTCAGCAAACCGAGTAGCTGAGCAGGTCGCCAGTGCCACGACCTGACACTAAGGGCTGGTCCCATCGTCTACACGGTCGCTAAGCACGGCAGCGCTTTCGTCTTAACCTTGTCCTGCGATCATGCGAGTCTGTGTGTACCCTGAGGACCGCCCGAAGCGAGAGTGCGCGGCAAGCCCACGTGAGCCTGCAGCAAAGAGACAGGTGATCTCAATGGAAAAAGAATTAAGCGTTGGGAGAAAGTCCAGACGCCATGGTTCTCTGAGAAAGCTTTAGGCTTCAGTCACTAGACTATGGGGACGATTACAAAGGATAAGGTGAGAACGATGGAAGAGGTGAAAGGCATGCAACATGAAAGCATCAGTTATTACTAAGCAATGCCAGTAGACAATCGTAGGCCCAAGGGATTTATTTCCATTGACCCCACAGACAAAAATATACTCAGAGGGTGCACCAGCAGGACCTGCTCCTGTTTGCCTGTCCCTCTGGGACCTGGTGTGTTATCAATTCCCTTAGACCGTGGGGAAACATTTGCTAACACACTATTGTACAAGCAGGGCTATCCCTGTTCCCTAAGGCTGCTTCCATCCATAAAGCAGCATCCTGGCCATCCAATCGGAGGGAGGGGATGAAGGCCAATTGGTTGGACAATTAATTGCCAGGCTGCTTTTTTGGCCCTCAAGTCTCCTATAGACAGTTCTCTGATGTCCCTGGCAGTACATGGCAGCTACCTCCCTGCACAGTAAAACTGATTTTAGTAATTCAATAATGAGTGATCCATATTTAATTTTCTTGTTTTCAGAGGTAAAGTACCCTCGTTTCTTCCAAATGGCTTTATGAGTGTGCACCACCATAAAGGCATATTTAGATCAGTCTAATGAGTGCAATCAACTTATTCTTCTGGGCAGATGTCCCAGGGGTAGGGCTCGTGGCTCAATTACCTGCTGGCGGTGACCACAGCACACCCACCTTGGCATTACCACTGCTCCATAGTGCTGCTGCATCCGTAAAGAGCCCCTCATCTGGGTCTGACACGGGCTGCTCAGCCAAATCCGGGGGATTAGCATACGCTTGGTCAATAATGTGAATGTGATCACAGAATGGGGAATGGGAGTCCACAGGCAGCAAGGTGGCTCGATTTCAGGCGCACTCCACCTTCAGAGTGGCTCTAGGTGTATCTAACAAAGTAGCCTGACATTTACCCGTCCGACCGCTGGCTGTTAACCAAAACCCTCACTTCTGTTCTAGCAGGTTAACTTTTCAGCTTCCTGTAAAATATCCTAGGTAGCAGCTCCACTCTCAGAGAAGTGGGCCATCCTTTTGTTACCACATCCAGTTGCTCAGAGAAAGGAGGTACAGCTTGTTTACGATCCCCTAAAAACATAACTGGTTAGCTTGCAGCCAGTACTCAGAACACATCAAGAGGAAGCCAGACCAGAAAGACAACTGAAGCCTCCAATTCAATTTCAGTTCTTGTAACTACAGCTCCTAGGGCAGCTTTAAATCCCAGCACTGTGTTAGTATCAGATGAGAGAAAGAGCGAGTCAGAAACACATTATGTGTGTACCTTTCCGCAGACAGTAAAATTCAATAGAAGAAGCTGCATCTGCAGCTAGGATTAACAGACCAAAACCAAAATTTCTTCATAAGCCTTTGACTGTAAGTTTCTGGTTTTGTGCTATCATTACTTACAGTTTTATTTATGCTAATGATGACACTTATTTTTGTCCAGGCATGCCTACTTTTTTACCTAAACAAGAACCTTAAAATTAAAAACATGGATATTTTTGCAATTAACCTGTGAGATTCAGCTGTTTTCATTACACCAATACTATTAAATGAGTCTTAATTATCACGCAAACAGAGATCATTTTGCTTTGACTGAGTTTATAGTTTTATAACTTTTGTGTCAAACTCTGACACCTTCAAATACGAAAATGACCAATAAACATAGGCAAAATGTATGCCGACAATTTCGGAGGTTTTTTAAGTTTTATTTTACCAGTAATTTTTAAAAAACCAGCTTATTTACCAAAGATTACTAAATTCACAAGAACTTGAAAAGCATTTGGGTTTATTTATGAGGGCTCCTTTTATTTATAAGCCAATTTGGTACCAGGTAGACAGAGTATATAATACATGTATATACACTAAACCTATACCCACACACACAAAGTTTCAATAGTTTTTATCTCAGAACTCCAGCCATTGTTATGTAGATAGTTAGGCTCTCTGGCTCTTCTTGGACAAAGATTCCCTGTTCTGGTGCTGTTTCCGGCAATTGCTCCACCTGGGAAGAAGAATGAGGGCAGGCACTCCATTTTGGAGCTGCCCCTCCCTTAATCCTATCCCCAGCAACTGCTACACCTGGGGAAAGAGGAAATGCTTTACAATTATGCCCAGCCCAGGCATAATAAGATTTAGAAAGTGAACTAGAGTCACCTAAGGGTAATTAACATGCCATTATCTTTAATCTTCATTGCAGTTTACCCCCCGCCAGGTGGGCTTCCTTAAAGGGAGCTCGTATATGCCGACAGAATTTTGAGGACACCTGTTGATCATTTGCTAACATCCTACACCTCCCAAGATCCCTCCCCAAGGCTGGGCTCATAAAAGGAAACAATCCAAGAAGTCAGAAGTAAGTAAGTGGGTCAGTCATTGAGTGAGTTGGTGTCTGTCTCCACTCTTGGAGACAGACCTGTTTCATCCTACAGTAAAGAGCTGCTCTTGCGAATCTGCTCCCTGCCTGAGGCTACTCCATGGTATTGGCCTTGCTGGTGATTTTTCCAGGAAAGGAGTCAGAGGACAGGGAAATAGTTTGGACTTGACACATGGTGTGTCTGGTCATTCTTCAGCCAAGAGCACACCAAGAACCGAGGGCAGACTCCCACCCTGCTACTATGAGCTCCTCTGAAGTTCCATGTAAACCTGTATGTTATTTTTCCCACTCCTCTTCCCCTTTCCAATAGCCTGCGTCCTGCATCTCAGCCTCCATGGACAGAGGTGTCTTTCAATCTCCTAGACCTGAGGACAGAGAAGTCTTCTAATTACCCAGACTTTAGGACAGAGATGTCTGTTAATCTTTCAGACCCTAGAACCTGCTGCAAGAAAAACTACGTTGAAATTCCCCAAATTGAGAGGGGCATCCCCCACTGTGCAGTACCTTCCAATAGCGCTCACCCGTCTGACCAGACACAAATGGCAAAATTCAGAGATTCAGAGGTCCTTTCTTCTGGGGCAATCAGGAATGCACTGGAGGCCAGCGACAGCCCCGCTGGCAGGAGTCCAAGGCTGCCCTCCGCACACATGGCCAGGCAGCTGCCGAGGGAGGCTCTGGGCCTCTCCTCCCTGCACAGGCCACCGAACCACGAGCAACACCTCCCCGGCAGGGAACCAAAACTGTTGCCAAAACCACAGGGGAGTTTCAGCCTAGGTCTAGTTACTCGCTGCACAAAGATCCACATATTGACACAACAAGGATTTATTCCTTTTTTTTAATAATTTATTTCAAAAAATTATTAAATTTCTTTTACTTTTTTTTCTTTTTTTTTAACTCAGAAATTAGACATTGGATATGCTAACACAACGAGGATTGCCAAGGAAGAAAGGAATGTTTTAATACAAAAGATGTCTTTTTGGGAGGATGGGGGAAGCTGCCTCAAATCTGTCTCCCCAATTAATGGAGATCATGGGTTTCTTAAGGAGGGGCCACATGGGAGCCATGTGCCCTGGGGCAGGCCAAGCGGGATGGTGAGTCCCGGCCTCAGGATTCTGCCCTGGGGCCTTCTGGGTCTCAACTCCTTTGTCTTGCAGACAATCCGACATTTCTGGGAAATGGCTCACAAGGTCAAGGAGTTAAGGGAGAGGATATAAAAACAGGGAGGGGTCGTTGGAATTTGTTCATGGAGCCTATTACATTGACTTGTGCTCCTCCCCCGCTGAACCACGGTGCCACGGGGGCCTGTTCAGGTGTGTGCCATTGCCAGGCGTGTCTGTGTAACTGGCTGTGTCCCAGCAGATGACAGCAAGGTGTCTTGGGGAAGGTGCCTCTATATTTTAGTGCCCACAACACACCCTCAGGGCTGCCTCTAATCGACCAATGAAGGATGACCCCCACCGCCGCCAAAGCTAGGAGGGGGGCAGGTGTTCAGACTTGCCAGGGAGCCAGCCACTGCCCACCCACTCTGGGAGTTAGAAGTTCACAGTCTTGGAGCACAGCCTGGAAAAGCAACAGGCAGGTCCATACCGGGGAGCCCCAAAGGCAGTGCTGGCTCTGCTGGTGAGGACGTGGGCACCCAGCCAGCCTGCAGAAGGCCTATCCCCGCCCTGAGGGCCTGTTTGTAAAGTTTTCCTGCGGCGAAAGAAACAGAGAGAGCGGGGGCAAACAATGTGGCTTTATCGTGCGTTCCCGGACAAGGTTCTCAGGTCCCAAGAGAGGGGGCCTGAGAAGTTGCATCCATTTGGAGGGGGTGTGAGCCTTTATACTGTTTGGGGTGGGCTAAGGACTTTTGGCAGGAAAAGCTGGGGATTTTCCATTGTGACCTTTGGTGGTCATTGAGAAATAGGTGGGGCTGGCGGTATTTGCGGAATCCAGGAGCCAAAACGTTCTTATCCGGGTGGATATCTAGGTGTGGTTGTTCTCAGCGGGGTCTGGTCTTGTGAGCCTTTTCTTTTTGATCCAGGGAGGGGAGGGGGCCCGTCACCAGCCTTTACACTGTTCTGCTCCCAGGGCCTGTCTCTGCTCCCCAGCCTGGGAGGGAAACACTTAAGTGCTGGGGTGGGAGATCGGGGTCTGAGGCAGAAACTTTTCTGGCTCATACGGCAGCACCACTTCTGCCTCCATGCTGAGTGCAGGACTCGGGCCTCTGAGGCTTGGCAGTGATGTCTGAAGGCCTTTATCTTCCTGGGGGGCAGTGCAGAGGCCCACAGTGAGCCCCAGCAAACATGAGAGCGCGTCTGTGACAGCTGCCTGCTGGCTGAGGTGGCACCCCATGGAGGGGTGGTGACAAGGTCTGATGACTCAAACGCACTCCTCCCCAGTTCACGGGACCTCACAGTGCCGCCACCTGGGGAGCATCTGGGCTAGCCCCCTGAGCGTCAGTGGGAAGCACTGTGAGTGGTGGGACCCCACACTGCCCCGCAGGGTCCCAGACCATGACCCACCCGGCAGGGAGACAGGACCTGAGGACGGCAGCCGAGGGCCATGGAAGCCTGAGCGGGAGGCGAAAGTGTCCTAGCGTCTTGGTGCCTTCCTGGACACGGCCCTGAACTGGACTCCACCTCGGCACGTTTGTGCAATGAGGAGAACACAATGCCACTGCTACACAGCTCGCCCTGGCATCCAGACACAGCGCCCAAGGAAGGTGGCCCTGAGACCCCTGCTGGCCACCGTAGGTGTGGGGTGGGAGGCCCGGACGAGTGGGCTGTCCCCCACGGAACATTTTCTTCCCAATGTAAATGGGAACGTCGCAGAGGCCAGGATGACTAGTAATCCTTTGTCCCCCACTTAAGATGTGGAAATTTGACCCAGACCTTCAGCTGTGAAGGAGCTACCTCTTAGGCTTTCTACAAGGACTCAGTCCGTCAGTATTCACAAGAACCTAGGACAGCGCCCAGCACATGGTAGGTCCTCAATACACACTTGCTTGGAAAAACCATGAGGTGTCACATGTCAGCTGTGTCCTTCAGGACACTGCCTTGCCTTGGTCCATCACCTCTGTTCAGTGGGTAAAAGCACATCCACTCACCAGCATTTGCTGCGCTAGAAACATCCTGGCGCCTGTCCCATTGGGGCCACCATGCTTTGTGACCACTGTTACAGCTGCTGCTGGTTGAGCACTTACTGCCTGCAGGGCGTGGTGCTGAGAGTGTAGTGCATCAGCTCATGTTGTCCTCACCAGCCCTGGGAGGTCAGGACGGATGGGACAGCAAGGTGTTGTGTTTAAGATCAGTCACTCTGAAGCTCAAGATCCCCAAGGGAAAGCTCCAGACTTGACCTCTGCTTCCAGCTAGGACTTAGAAGGGAAGAAGAAAGAAGAAAGAAGGAGGAGGAGAAGGAAACAAATAATATATTTCTTATGAAGCTAGCAAGAAGTGGTAAACACAGAACTAAATTCCTGAGAGTGCTGGGGCTTTCGTGGAAGCTGAGGCAGCTTCCAGCCCAGGAGGTGATGTTCCATCTGGCAAGAGCAGCCCTGAGGATGGAGAGACTTCTCCAGAATGCGGGAAACCAGCTAGATCATGCAAAACAGAGGGAGTTCGTGGGACAAATTGGAGTCTGGAAGAGCCCCAAACACAAGAACAGATCACTTGGCCCAGAAATATCCTCCTCTAAGTTTTTCCAAGAAAGCAGCAATAGATCAAGCATAATACAAGGTATCCATGTGACAAAAACATTTGTACCCCCTTAATATTTTGAAATTTAAAAAAAAAGAAAAGAAAGCAGCAGCAGGGCAGAAGATGATAAGCAGAAGGAAACTGCGTAATCTCAAACATTTTGGTTGTGATTGGATCCTGGGGCTCTGCCAGAGTTGGATCCAAAGGTGAACCCAAAATAGCTGAAATTGAAGTGAATTGGCTCCCAGTTGGTAAGATTAAAGGGCAGTGACCCAGGACACTGGGGTTTGGCTACCACAGAGAATGCAACTGATTAAAGAAAGAGCCCAGGCAAAAGTCATCTTGTTCTAGGGGAAATCTGAAGGATCCCTCTGCCAACCACCAGACGGAGAGAAGAGCTTACACCAACAACATGATTGTATATGAAACAACAACATTATTCTGCACATCCTAGAAACTCAGTGAGTCCCAAGTAAGATAAAAGCATAAGAGATCCACATAGTAGGTCCTCAACTATGTTGAACCTACAAAGAGGAAAACTTGAAAGCAGCAAGAGGAAAATAACTCATCAGTCAGGGGAACAAGAATACAATTAATGGCTGGCTTCTCTCATCTGCAGCAATGAAAGCCAGAAGGCAGTAGATGACATATTCAGAGTGCTGAAGAAAAAACTGTCAATCAAGAATTCTTTTTTTTTTTTTTCTTTTTTTGAGACAAAGTCTCACTCTCTTGTGTGGGCTAGAGTGCCATGGTATCAGCCTAGCTCACAGCAACCTCAAACTCCTGGGCTCAAGGGATCCTTCTGCCTCAGCCTCCCCAGCAGCTGGGACTACAGGCATGTGCCACCATGCCCGGCTAATTTTTTCTATTTTTAGTTGGTTGGCTAATTTCTTTCTATTTATAGTAGAGACGGGGTTTCGCTCTAGCTCAGGCTGGTTGATCAAGAATTCTATATCCAGCAAAACTATCCTTCAAGAATGAAGGTATAATGCAGGCATTTTCAGATAAATGAAAACTGAGAGACTTTATTACTAGCAGACCTGCCTCAAAAGAAATTCTAGAGAGGGCCAGGCGCGGTGGCTCACGCCTGTAATCCTAGCACTCTGGGAGGCCGAGGCGGGCGGATTGCTCAAGGTCAGGAGTTCAAAACCAGCCTGAGCGAGACCCCCATCTCTACTATAAACATACAAAGAAATTAATTGGCCAACTAATATATATATATAAAAAAAAAAATTAGCCGGGCATGGTGGCGCATGCCTGTAATCCCAGCTACTCGGGAGGCTGAGGCAGCAGGATTGCTCGAGCTCAGGAGTTTGAGGTTGCTGTGAGCTAGGCTGATGCCACGGCACTCACTCTAGCCTGGGCAACAAAGCGAGACTCTGTCTCAAAAAAAAAAAAAAAAAAGAAATTCTAGAGAAAGTCCTTTAGGGCGAAAGGAGATGATACCAGATATTAAGTTGAATCCACAGGAAGAAGTAAAGAGTGCCAGAAAGAGTAAACTTGTAGGTTTATGTCACAGATAAATATATGTTTCTCTTACTTCTTCTTTTAACTTCTAAAAGACTAAAGTTTGTGTTAAGCAATAAATATGACACTGTAGAATAAAGTTTATAATATATAGATTTACTATCTGTGACAAAAATAGCAAAAAGGAAGGAGAGAAGGAATTGAGCCATATTGAAGCCAAGTTTCTATATATTACCAGAAGTGAGTTAGTATCAATCTGCAGTAAGATTGATAGTAAGATGCCTAAAGCAATCACTAAGAAAAAAAACTTCAAAATGTTGGTCAAAAATCAACAAAAAGAATTAAAATGGTACACTAAAAATATTTACTTAACACAAAAGAAGGGAGTCATGAGAAACAGAGGGGGAAAAGATAAGACACATTCAGAAAACAAATAGCAAAATGGTAAATACAAATCCAAACATAACAATAATTACATTAACTATGAATAGTCTAAACACTCCAATCAAAAGGCAAATACTGCCTTAACTGGGTCTAAAAGCCAAATCCAATGACATTCTGTCTTCAGGAGACAAACCTTAAATTCAAAGACCACAAATAGGTTGGAAAGGAAAGGATGGAGATAGGTTAACCTTGCAAACAGTTAAACATAAATTTACCATATGACCCAGCAATTCCATTCCAAGGAATAGTTCCCAGAAAAACGAAGATATATGCCGACACAAAGCCATGCACCTGAATGTTCATAGCAGCATTATTCATAATAACCAAAACCTTGAAACAATCCAGATGTCCAACAGCAAATTAACGTATAAACAAAGTGTAATAGTTCCATACAATGGAAAATTACTTAGCAATAAAAAGGAAAAAACTGCTGATACATGCTACCATGTGGATGAACCTGAAAAACATTATGTTAACTGAAAGAATCAAGACACAAAGACTACATACTGTGTGATTCCATTTATATGAACTGTCTCAAATTTACGAGGTAGAAAGCAGATCAGTGGATCTCTAGGGCTGAGGAAGGAAGCAGGGGTTAACTGTAAATGGACATGAGGGAATACTTGGGGGTGATTGAAATGTTCTAACACTGGGTTGTGAAGATGGTTGTTCAATTCTATAAATTTACTAAAAATCATTGAATTGAAAAAAGTTACACATTTAACTAAAAAACAAAGATATTTGACAGAATATTTTGCTTTTCTCCATCTGTTTTAAAGTTTGGAAATACTTTAGTGTTAAAAAAAAAGGTTTGTATTTTTTCTATTGACTGAATTTAATCTATTGAGAAACAAAGTAACAGTTGTTAATGCATTCTTCCTAGCACCAAGTAATGGCAAGACTGTCTCTGAAACAACAACAACAACAAAAACAAAAACAAAAATTAAAAGAAATTGTATGTACATTAAATTAGCTGAAGGAGATGAACTCATCAATGCCCTTCTATGTACAGTCTGCAAATGGAGAAAGCTTCACCCAAGTCGGGCAAACACAGACAGGAGAGGCTACAGCTCCAGCAGGAACCCCGAGTCCTTCCTGAATCACATCCAGAGAAAGAAACAAATGTGCATCAAATGTCCAATCTGGAGAGAATTTACCCTTTAACAGCAGGGGAGACTATTTCCAAAGCAGATGGCAGGATTGGCCATGCTGGACATTAATAAAGCACAAGCCAAACTTCTGTCAGCAAAATTGAGAAGAATCATAAGCTGTTACTGAAGCCAGCTTATTTCCTATGAGATAAAAAACCAAAACAAAACAAAACAAAACTAATGATAAAGAGCCAAGAGCTCTATTGGCTGAAAGAAACCCTGATAACTTAAGAAAAATTAGACATTGGACAAAAATTGTTGAGGAAGAATTTGAATGTTTGGGAGAGAAGGGTCTCCCTGCTTCTGTGATGTTCCAAATGGGCACTTGGCAGAGGCTGAAAGGACCACGAGGTAGGGCTGCAGATTAAATGCAGGATGCCCAGTTAAACTGGACATACTCATACTAAAAAATTATCTGTTGTTCATCTAAAATTTGAATTTAACTAGGCACCATGCGTGTGTGTGGGTGTGTGTGGTGTATGTCTGTGTTAAATCTGGCAACCTTATCAGCAGGGAATCCTTTAGACACCCAGATCCCCGAGGAATGAGAAGCATCAGGTTGTGGACAGTCAGGGTCTGGTGCCCGGTGTGGCCTGGATGCCACATGCCAGGGCGGGAACTACGGGGGCAAGATCCCTTGGTCACCTTCCAAGTTGATCCTGTCTTCTAATAAACTGACTTCTGAAGATCCAGAACCATAATGAATACTTTTTGTATCTTTCCAGTGCTTTCTATTAGTTTTTGTTTGTTTTGCTACTAACTATACGGTGGCTCAATGCAAGCTTGATAGGATTATAATTCTTAAGTTGTTTTATTATGATGACTATTTAAATGTGACTCTTTTAAGTCAATTGCTTCCATTTCATCCTATTTGCAGGTAGCAAATTTTTATTGCCATTAACAGGTCCATTAAAATAATTCAGAAATACGGAATACATTTTTGTGTTTCTTCTAAAATAATTTAAGTTTTTTTCTCTTTTTTGTTATTATTGTAGTAATTATAGAATAACACAAGTGAAATCTTGATAGAAGCATAATTCTTAGGATTGTGCTTAATATACATCTCATAAATGTGAATCTTAGTAATTTGTTGCCATATGATTTGATTTCTAGATAATGTAAATATAGTTTTTGTTATTTTTAACAATTTTCTCTATTGATCCAAAATCATAGCAATTTGTTGCCTTTCCATTAAAGCAATTTGCAATGTTCTCTTGTTTAATTTCAATGCTGTGGTTATGTGATTATACAGTTCAAATGGAAGCTCAATGGACTTATAATTCTTACGATAATGTTTTGCAAGTACAGTTTATTTAAAAGTACATTTAGTGAGTAAATTATTTCCTTTTTTCTATTTTTAGAGAGTATAGGATAGTATTCCTATTGTTGCCGTTAAATCAATCCCTATAAGATAAACTGCGATAAGAATTTTATGTGAGAAATCTCAGTTGGCAACATTTGAAACGCAAAGTTTACCTTTCTATTCCAAAGGTTGTAATTACTTTAGTTGTAAGACTACTATTGCTGGGAGATGCTGTAACCAAATGAATAAATGTTGTTTAACAGTAAATTTTTAGTTTGCAAAAACAGTTAGGTGAATGGATAAACAGTATGTGGTATATCCACACAATGCAATATTATTTAACCATAAAAAGAAATGAGCTATCATGCCATGAAAATACCTGAATGAACTATCCATGCATATTGTTAAAGGCAAGAAAGCAACGTGAAAAGGCTAAACTATATGATTCTAATAGTATGCCATCCTGGAAAAGGCAAAAGGGCACGAGCAGCTCAGGGGAGGTGGGAGCATTGGACAGAGGATCACAGGAGATCTTTAGGGTTCCACCACTCAGCAGCTTTGTGATCTTGGGAAAATTAAATAGCCTCTTCAAGGCCTCCGTTTCCAGGTCTATAAAATGGGGACAATGGTTATAATTACATCATAGAGACGGGAGAAATGAAGTCGTGGATGTAAAGTGCTTAGCACTGCGGCTGGCACACAGTCAATCCTCAGTGCGTGTTAGCCGCCGCTGCTGCTGCTGCTGCTGCTTTTGGTACAGACACAGATCTCTGTCTTCTTGGATGACACAGACCGATTCAGAGACATAGATTCAGACACAGACATTTGCATAGATACAGATACCTCAAAGGCATCCCCTTCCTCACCACATCCACCGTGTTTTATGCTGGGAAATCAAATCGTCTGAAATCTCCTCCCAACAGACTCTGTTCATGAAAGCCCTGTCCCAGCTGCTGAGAAGGAAGGATGAGTAGATCCTCTGTGCCTCCCCTGGTCCCACCCACAACTGTCCTGGCCTCCTTTCCGGACGCCGGCCCTGCCCGCTCTCCCTCACAAGTGACCACGTCCATTACTGTCGAAAGGTTCAGCACGGAGGAGTTGCTGGGAGCAGAGGGGCCCGGTGGCCAAGCAGCCTGTATTCTACCTCTCCGATTTCGTCCTCCTTCCCTTGGAGGGTCTCTCGTTCCCATTGTCCTTGTCATTCATCCTTTCATCCTCCACATATGACATCCAGCAGTCCACGTGACCATCCAGGCATCCATCAACCAGGGGGATTCTGCAGGGAACTTCTGGCAACGTCTAGAGATTCTTGTTATCACAACAGGGGAGGGAGCTGCTGGCGTCCGGGGGCAGAGGTCAGGGTTGCTGCTAACGCACAGGACGGCCCCACAACAAAGGACTGCTCTGCCTCCAATGTCAGCAGTGCCAAGGCTAAGAAACTCAGCCATCCATCAGCCCACCCAGACATACCTGCATCTATTCATGCATTATATTTTATCTCAAGGATTGTACAGCTTAGCCCAGAAAGACTGCAGATGACGTTTGCTCATAGGCCCTCATCCCAGCCTCTAATGGTGTTTTATGGCTTCCTATTCATGGTTGAGAAGAGAATTTAGTCACTCAGAGGCGGCAGATACCTTGACAAGGCACTTTGATCCTTAGCTATGTTCACTGGTCTTGGTGGCAGGTGGGGGCTGTCTAGATACACACCCAGAAACACTGCCTGCTGTGCTGGGGAACCCCACGCGGTCCTCAGTTTGCAGCGGAGAGCAGCTCTGTCCCAGTGGAACACTACCTGTGTGGCTGCTGGGCAGGACAGGGCGCCGCGACTTCCATCCTCTGTCCTCATCTCACCAGACCTCTCTGCAGCACATGCCACAGCCGCCAGCCACACCATCCTTCTCGGAACACCCTCCTCCTGGCTCCACCACGCGCTCCCGGCACTAGGCGGCTTCCTCTCCTGTGTGGCTCCTCCTCTTCTGCTCAACCTCTAAAGGTGGACAGGCCCCCAAGCTTGGCCCTAGGCCTGTGGCCTCTTCATCAACCGATTATTCCTAGGTAACCTCGTCCAGTCCCATGACTTCAAATTCCCTGTAAGCCACTGAATCTCCAGCCCAACCTCCTCCCAGGTTCCACATATCAAACTGCCATTTCATGTCTCCTGACCATTCCTGACCCCCCTCCACAAGTGCCCCATTTCACCACCACCCACCCCGGTCCTTAGGCCTAAGGCCTGGGAGCCATCCCAGAGTCCCCTCTTCCCTCCCCACGTCCCTGCACATCCAGTCCTTCTGCAAGTTCTCCTGATTCTGCTTACAAACACACTCAGACCACCTGCTTCTCCCCAATCCCCAGAATGTAAGTCTCTCTAAAAACAGGGACCTTGTCAGTCCTCACTGTGTACCTCCAGGGCCTGGCACACAGTAGGCGCTCAATAAATACAACTCGGGCCAGGTAGTGAGCACCCCTCTCTTAGGTCAGTGGGCTTGGAAAGCTAAATTAGAAGTCGAAAGGTTGTCCTGTGAGCAGGGACAGGGCAGGAGGCGGGGTACCGGTAGGGGTGATGCCAGGGACTATTTCAGCAGATGACGGAAAACCCTGATGATTTTTCCTGGACTCACAGCTTCTCGTTGTTTAGTTTCCTCCAAACTTTATGTGTCCCTTCCTTGGGCTTCATTAGGACTCACTCTGACAACCTCATTTTAACATAATTACCTCTTTAAAGACGCTGTCTCCAAAAACAGTCACATTCTGAGGTACTGGGGATTAAGATTTCAACATATAAATTGGGGGTAGAGGCACAATTTAGCCCACAGCACTGTTACTAATTCCTAGACTTGCACTTTTGTATTGACAATAATTACAGCAGAAATAATATCCTTAAGCACAGCCCAAAAGACAGTTCAAGGTCTAAAGGGAAAAATAAATAAATACAAATGAAAAGGGAAATGCCTCCCACCCCCAGGCCACAGCTGACACCTGCGTCTGCTAAACAAGTACAAATCGCTGGGGGCCACAGACCCTTCTCCCTGAGGACGAGTCTAAACTTTTATCTTGTGGGTGAATCACAACTGCATTGTGAAATATGCATATGAAAGAATGAACACAAGGCAACAGGAGGCATATACTACACTTTTTTTCCCCTGATTGAATTTCCACTTCTTATGGAGTGGAAATAGAGTCTGGACAAGACTCTATGTGACAAGAGCGGGTGACCTCTGGTAGCCCCATCTCCAGGTCACTGGCTCCTCCACTTCACCAGTAGCCAGTGCTGGCCACCCCACCCCTTTCTTCATTGCTACTACATCAATGCTTTATTGTCTTCAAACCACAAAGATTATTCTGGAAATAAGCACATGTATCTTCTTGTTGTTTACCTGTCTCCTGTCACTAGAACACTGATGAAAGGGAATAGTAAGGCCCTTGCCTGTCTCGGTTCAGGTCTGAATCGCCACAGCCTGGCCCCTAAGACACCCTCAGTCAACAGGTGTTGGCACGAATGAATAATCAATAGGTGTTGAATAAATTAATACAAAGCTGCTACATTTTTTTTAAGAGTAGATTTGGCTTGAACGTTATTTTTTCATATTCCTCTTCCAAGTTGTATTTTTGTTTTTCTGAGTCTAAAATACTGAAAATCATTTGCCTCTCTTCACGGGAGGCGACTCAAGCCTAGAAGGAAGATGAAGGAGGTGATGCTGAAATGGAATTGAAAATTAGCAGAAGCTCGGCCCTGAGGCGGCCACAAGGGGGCGCCAACGGGGACCCAGTTTACCGTGTGGCCCAGCTGGGCCCCAGGCGCCGCCACCCGAGGCCCCCAGAGGCCGGAGGGGCACCCCGCTGTCCACCACCACCTTCGGGTCCTCAAACGTGCCTCTCGCCCTCTTCAAAGTGCCTCGACGCAGGAAGAGGGGCCCGGCCTGCCCCCTGGAAGAAGGCTGGCGGCAAAAACATTCCCTTCGCAATAGCAACTACAAATTCAGAACTCCTAGGAATAAATTTATGATCTGTATGAAGAAAGGCACAAACCTTTCCTGCGGGCCATAAAGCTTAACGTAAACGGAGAGACAGACCATATTCTTGGATGGGAAGGTTGTGAAACTGTTGGTTCAGATTAAAGCAAATCCAGTTGAAATCCCAGTAGGTTTTTGCAAACAAGTAGCAAAACCATTCTAAAATTTGTCTCGAAAAGCCAATATATTGCAATGGTCAAAAACGTTAAAAGAAAAAAAATGATGGCCCAAAATGTCAATTTATATCAGTGCAGGACGAAAATATTGGTGAATATATGTTTATACAGGAGAGAGACTTTCTACGTGTACAGGCAAGGGCGAAATCATAATGGAAAAGTTGGACGGATTTACATACCAAAAGAGTTCTTCGCGAATGCCATAAAGAAGCAGATGTCAAAATGAAAAAATACCAGTGGCTTCTCATGGACAGAGCTAATATTCTTAATATGCAAAGGGGTCTTCTCTGTTTTTTAAGAAGATAAACACACACAGAAAAACTGGGCAAGGAAGGACACAGGCAGGCAATTCAGAAGACAATACATGACCAACAAAGAGGAAAATATCCAAATCTCCCGTGACCTGAGAGGTGCAGATTAAAAGACCGGGACGCCGTCTCCTGCCGCTCAAACAGGCGAACGTTTCAAAGGACGGCGCCAGGACCCGCAAGGACCCCTCGCCCCGCCGGCTGCTGCCCCCCGCAGCGGTGACGACGCCGGACAAAGTCCCGCTCCCAAGGGCCGGGGCGGGGACGGGGACACGCGCGACAACTCAGGCGCACCACACATCAGTGGGCAGTAACGGTGCTGGAAGGAAAAATCGCGCTGGCAGGGACAGAGCGCGGGGGACGCCATCCTAGGAGAGGGCAGACGTGGCGGGGGACACCGAGCAGAGCCCCGATGACGTCATGAGCGTGCGCGGTCTGGGCCGGAACGTTCCCGGCAGCAGGTGCCGGGGCCGCGCTGGAGCGGGACGCACGTGCTCAAGGAAGGTGGCCGGGGGCGGGGGGCCGGAGGTGCGGTCCGGGAGCCGGCGGGCGCCAGCAAGGGTCGGGTCCAGAGCCCCCGGCCCGGTGTGGGGGTCATTCCGCGGGAGACCGGAAGCCGGAGCAGGCCCCCGGCCGCGGCGGGCGGGACCGGACGCACGTTGTGCGGCGCGCCCCCTGGCGGCTGCGGGGAGAGCCGACCTGGCGGGGGCGGGGGCGGCTCCTGACGAGGTCCAGGTGGCAGACTGAGCAGGTGAGATGGGCCAGAAGGGAGGACGACGTGAGCAAGTTGGGAGAAATGGGCGGATCTGGACAGACTCTGGAGGCAGAGCCTGGGGAAGTTGCTGACAGATTCAGGGTGGGGTGTGAAACGAAGAGAAAAGGATGGCCTCAAGGTTTTGGCCTCAGCTGCTAGGGCAGGGTTGTCCTCCCTGAATTGGAGACCGCTGCTGGGACAGGAGCAGGTGTGGCCCAGGGAGCATTTTGATGGCAGGAGTGTAAAGAGGCACAGCGTTTCGGAAGGCCAGGTTTGCAAGGTGCAGGCTGTCTAACCCAGCTGACCCACCTGTAGCCGGTTATCTTAGGAAACTAGCGCTCTAGGAATCAAAGCAGCTCACTGGACATAGAACTACCTTCAAGTCTGCTTTGCTAATGAGAGCAAACATTTAGGAAAATATAAACATTCTTCAATCAAATAAAGCACGGTGCATTAAAACATAGAAGCCTATACATCCATTAAAATATAATCCGTGTTTGATGACATGGAGAAGCGATCAAAACATTTTCAGTGAAAAGAGCATATCAGGAAACTGTATAGTCCCATTTTTTTTTTTTT
Source organism: Mirza zaza (assembly GCA_008750895.1). Lineage (NCBI taxonomy): Eukaryota > Metazoa > Chordata > Mammalia > Primates > Cheirogaleidae > Mirza > Mirza zaza. Next base: position 16,613 of record VSMD01111483.1, read on the forward strand.
TACAAAATCAACTTTATGAGTGTGCATATGTGTGCAGAGAAAACTGGAAGAAAATACATCAACTGCGTATTGACATTGATAGCAGCAGTTATCCTAGGGAAATATAATTATGGTTAAGCCTATGTTATGGGTTGAACTGTGTTCCCCTAAAATCCATATGTTGAAGTCCTAACCCCAGTAGCTCAGAATGTGTTGGAAATAGGGTCGTTGCAGAAATCACTAGTTAAAATGAGGTCATTAGAGTGGGTCCTCATCCAATATGATTGATGTCCTTATTAAAAAGGGAAATTTGGACACAGACACATGGAGAGCATATGAAAATAAAGACAGAAATCAGGTGATGCGTCTGCACACCAATAAGTGCCAAAGATACCAGTAAACTAGCAGAATCTAGGAGAGAGGCAAGCAGCCAGTTCTCCCTCAAACCCCTCAGAAGGAACCAACCCTGCCAGCACCACAATCTTGGACTTCTAGCCTCCAGAACTGTGGAACAATCGATGGCTGTTGTTCGAGACACTCCGTTTTAGGTACTTTGTTATGGCAGCCTCAGCAAACTAATACAGCCAACTTTCTATATTGTCTGAAATTTCTACACTATGCAATATATTTAATTTATCTTTAGAAAAACAAAATATTTTCATTTGAAATAAAAGTTTTAATTAAAAATTAAGTTCTCTGCTAGATCTTAATTGAGTAAAAACAATTTGCCTCAAATGTATTTTTTTTTTTTTTGAGACATAGTTTCACTTTATTGCCCAGGCTAGAGTGAGTGCAGTGGCGTCAGCCTAGCTCACAGCAACTTCAAACTCCTGGGCTCAAGCAATCCTGCTGCCTCAGCCTCCCAAGTAGCTGGGACTACAGGCATGCGCCACCATGCCCGGCTAATTTTTTCTATATATATTTTAGTTGGCCAATTAATTTCTTTCTATTTATAGTAGAGATGAGGTCTCGCTCTTGCTCAGGCTGGTCTCAAACTCCTGAGCTCAAACGATCCGCCCACCTCAGCCTCCCAGAAAGCTAGGATTACAGGCTTGAGCCACCGAGCCTGGCCCTCAAATGTATTTTAAATTTATATTCCCATTGATGGTATATTTATTTTCAGAGAGTATTCTGGAAAATATAGGTAAAACAATATTACTCTTTTAAAAAAATGGTTTTTTTTTTTTGAGACAGAGTCTCACTTTATTGCCCAGGCTAGAGTGAGTGCCGTGGCGTCAGCCTAGCTCACAGCAACCTCAAACTCCTGGGCTCAAGCAATCCTGCTGCCTCAGCCTCCCGAGTAGCTGGGACTACAGGCATGCGCCACCATGCCCGGCTAATTTTTTCTATATATATTATGTTGGCCAATTAATTTCTTTCTATTTATAGTAGAGATGGGGTCTCGCTCTTGCTCAGGCTGGTCTCGAACTCCTGAGCTCAAATGATCCGCCCACCTCGGCCTCCCAGAGAGCTAGGATTACAGGCTTGAGCCACCGCGCCCGGCCTAAAAAATGTTTTAAATTGAAAAAAAATCCACTCCCCTTCTGGGGAGGCTTAAGGAAGGAAGCAGCAGTAGTAGTGATGTGGGTGGGTTTACTGAGATGCCCTTTGTGAAGAGTGATGAGGATGTCCACTGCAGTATTGTTTATGATAGTGAAAGCTGGAAGCAATCCATCCAACAGCAGGTAGTTAATCTGGTTAAACACCAGGCTTGGTGCCACGAGCCTGTAATGCCAGTTACCTGGGAGGCTGAGATAGGAGGATCCCTTGAGCTTAGGAATTCAAGGCCAGCCCAGACAACATAGCAAGATCCCAGTCTCTTAAAATATATACATATAGCTAAAGGAGACAAATGGGCTTCAGAGTGAATGGCAGTTTAAAAAATACCTTCATTGTTTGGACCTGCATATTTAGCTGTTTTGGAATGCAGTTGATTCCTCCTTGAGTTTCAAATATAAGACTGCTACAGTCACATCACACACACACACACACTATATATATATATATAAATATATATGACATAGGTAATATTTCCCCCAGTTTGTAAACAGAGACACAATGAACATGAGAAAAAGAGTTCATCTTTGCTAGCAATTAAAAACAGGAAAAGGAAAACAAGACAAACGTGAACAAAAGAGAAAAAAAATTATTTTTTTAAAGGCAGAAATAATTAGAAAACAAAAACATAGAATTGATAAATCCAAAAGGTTGTTCTTTGAAAACATTATAATTAGTAAGTATCTGATTACACTCCAAATTGTAATTTTTTTAAATAAAAAATTAACAAAACATTATAATATCAAGGTATATATTCTTATCAAATTAGATGACATGTTTTAAATGATTTCACTAACAGTTGATAAGGTATGGTGTTGCCAGTTCTCTCAAATATGCCTGATGATAAATTGAAACAAAATTGCTGGAGAGAAACTTGGTGATGTCTATAAAAAAGCCCATGATATGGGCACAAAGATTTTATACACAAAGATGTTCATGAACATGAGAGAATTTTTAATTGTGCCAGACGTATTAGTTTTGTATTGCTGCTGCAACATATTACCACAATTTTAGTGGCTTAAAACAACACAGATTTATTATCTCAGTTCTGTGGGTCAACAGTGCAGGTGGGCTCTGCTGTTCCCTCCACTCTTGGTCACAATGGAGATGTGGCCAGCTTGGGCTCTTATCTGGAGGCTCTGGGGGAAAACGTGCTTCAGGCTCATTCAGCTCGCATGCTGTAGGACTGAGGTCTCCGTGTCCTTGCTGAGTGTCACCTGGAGCCTCTCTCAGCTCTTTGAGGGCACCTGCCTTCCTAGTCACACTGCCTTCCCCATCTTCAAACCAGCAAAGCATCCAGTCCTTCTCATGCTTCCAATCTCTCCTTCCGCCATCTGTCTCTCACTCTAGCCAGAGAAGGTTCTCTGCTTTTAAGAGCTCATGGGATTAGATTAGACCCACCCAGGTTGTCCAAGCTACTCTCCCTACTTTAAAGTTTATAATCTTAATTACGTCTGCAAATTTCTTTTCATCATGTAAGGCAACAAATTCACAGGTTCCAGAGATTAGGATGTGGATATCGTTGGCAGAGGGAGGAGGCATTCAGGAGAAAATGCTGAAATTATCTTAAAGAGAGAAAACAAAAATCAGGATATTAATCATTGTTTCTCCATCTGATTGAGGTTGAGAATGTCAATGGAGCTACTGACATTTTAGACTGAATAATTCTTTGTCATGGGGACTGTCCTGTGTATTGTAGGATGTTCAGCAGCACCCCTGGCCTCTACCCACTAGAGGCCAGTAATACCACCTCCCAGTTGTGACAATTGAAATTATCTGTAAACATTGCCATATGTCCCCGTTGGGGGAGGTCAAAATCACCCCCAGCTGGGAACACACAAACACACACACACACACACAATGTGGTCCAACTCTGTAAAAAACACAGTGTACACACACATGCTCATATATTTATGGAGAAAAAAATAACAAGGTATTAATAGTAGTTATCGTGGGTCTTGTCATAATTGATTTTTGTTCTTTATGTTTTTCTATGCTTTTCAACTTTGAATAGCTATTACTTTTAAGCATTATTTTACAAAGCAATTTCCCCCAAAATAGATTTTTAAACATGAAATTTATGTTTTTATTCCTAGGAGAAGTTCTACTTGATAGCTATTCACTGTTATTCTAATGTACTGTTGAATTTTTGTATCTATTCATAACTAAAGTGCTTTTTTCCTTTTATTTGTCAGATTTTTGTGTCAGAATATATAATCTATCCCTGAATTTAATCAAAGCATCAATAGAATTAGCTGTTCCTCTTGTTTGAAAAAACTATCTAGTTGAATGGACTGGCTGTTCAGAATTATTTTTTTGGAGATAATTGCTTGAGAACTTTTTTTCAGTAGTTTCCTTGATTATAGAGTATTAGAATTTTCTAATTTTTTTTCTTTTTGAGAGAGGGTCTCACTTTGTTACCCTAGGTAGAGTGCAGTGGCATCATCACAGCTCACTGCAACCTCCTGGGCTCACGCAATCCTTCTGCTTTAGCCCTCCTAGCAGCTGGGATGACAGGCATGAACCACCACGCCTGGCTAATTTTTCTATTTTTAGTAGAGATGGGGTTTCAATCTTGCTCAGGCTGGTCTCAAACTCGTGAGCTCAAGTAATCCTCCCACCTCAGCCTCCCAGAGTGCTAGGATTACAGGTGTGAGCCACTGCGCCAGACTTCTACTTCTTGAGTCCATTTTAGCCATTTATACTTTTTCATAAAATCACCCACATCAGAATATTTATATTCATTAGATAGATTGTATGTAAAAATACCATATAATTTGTCATATCTGTCATATAGTGATATCTTATATCACTATATCATATCTTATATATCACTTTATATGTAAAAATACCATATAATTTGTCATATCTGTCATATAATTTGTCATATCTGTCAAATAGTGATATCTCCTTATTATATTAATATTTTGTCTCTTATTTATTAATTTATTTTTCAGAAGTTTGTTTCTTTTTATTGATTTTTTTCAAAAGAAATACCTCTTCGATTTACTTATCAGTTCTTCCGTTTTTCTATTTTCTCATTGATTTATTTTCTTTCTTCTGTTTTCTGTAGGTTTGTTTTGTTGATCCCTCCCTAGGTTCTTGGAGTCAATACTGAAGTCATTTACTCTATTTTCATTTTTTTAATTATAAATTCTTATTTTCTTAAAATCATGAATTATTATAGAAAGGACTGCTAATTGATTCTCATTGTCTATTTTCCCTTTCTTCTTTAGTAATAAAAACTCACTCAGCTGAGCTCATTGCTGCCTAATTCAAAAGACTGCATTTCTCAACCTTCTCTGCCTCCATCAGAAATCACTAGAATTTTTCCAGTTTGACATCTGCTTCCTTACTCCATTCATGGCATTCTCCAATATGTAAGCATATCAAATGTGCCATCATGATTTCTTGCCTATACACTTAGAAAGTCCCCACTTTAAACTTTATGTTCAACCAGTGTTTTCTTCTACCACTGTTATTTCTGTTACAGTGAAACCTTCAGTCATCATTACTTTTTTCTTTTAAAGTTCTTGGTAACTGCAAAGTGTTGGCTTTTCAAGACAAATTTTAGAATGATTTTTCTACTTGTCTGCAAAAACCTATTAGGATTTTGATTGGATTTACTTTGATTTGGGAAAGAATTGACATTTTCATAATCTTCCCATCCAGGAATGTAGTTTGTCTCTCCATTTACTTAGCTTTGTACCCTCAGTGGAATTTTGTGCCTTTTTTCACTTAGGTTATAAAATTTGTTCCTAGGAATGCTACATTTGCAGTTGCTATTGTAAAAGAAATATTTTACCCATATTTCCAGCCATACATTGTGACTGCGTGTGTCAAAGCACCTGGGGGGATTTGACCGTTGTCAGGCAGGCTTCTCAATAGTCATCGCAGGCCAGTCCCTCCTCCTGCCATCCCAGTATACCTGGCCCCTGCTTTAGGAGTGGTGGGGATGGAAATTTGATCCCAAGGGGTCTATCTTCAGAGCCAATCACTATACCACCTCTCTCCAAAGAAGCACTTTACACCAAAATGTTTCAACATCGCAAATCTAGCTCTGGAACACATATGTGGCAAGATGACAATGAAAGGTCTGGCAGAAGAGTCTGATAATGAAGGGCTTTGCTCCTCGCCCTGCCAGCCCGTGCCCACTGCCCATGGTGGCTCCCGTATGGAACACAGCCGTCCGCCATGAAGAGAGTCTACACAGTGTTCTTAACAGGCTGCTTTATATAACCTCAATGGAAGCTGCTTTATTCCATCCAACTATAATTTGCACACAAAGAAATAAAATTGAGGGGTACTTAAAATAACAGTGAAAGGTGTGAATGTCACTGCCAAGGCTGTAGAAACTTTTTTTTCATTTTGTTTTTGTTTTATTTTTAACCTAAGTAGTTTGGAGGAACATGGCCTTCCATCGTGAAAGTCTAGCCTCCCATCTGTGAAGTGAATGCCACCCATTAAAAACTGAGACTCAGTTCCCAGGTAGGTACGTACCCAACAGAGAGGTGTACACATGTGCCAGAATGTTCGGAATAGCCCCAAACTGGAAACAATCCAAATATCTACCAACAGGGAAATGGATGAACAAACCATGGTACGTGACAGAACACCATATAGCCAGCCATGAGGATGAACCACCTACCAATATACACCACGTGGCCCACTCTCCCGGTCTCCATGTTAAGGATGCTGCACAGAGAAGAGCACATATCATGAGATTCATGGGTGTGATGTCTTTGAAATTAGGCAAAGCTCCTCAATGTGCAGGAAATGAGGACAGCGGTTACTCATGAGTCAGAAATGGTGACAGGAAGTGGAATGAGGTGCCATTGTTGGGTCTGTTGATGTTTTGGCTACATTGTCCCATTAGCCCTAGGAAACTAATATAAAAGGCACCTATGGAAAACTTATCACTAAATTACATTCACCGTGAAGTGAACACTTTCTCTCTAGGATGAGAAACAACACAAGGATGTCTACCCTCACCGCTTCTATTCAGCATTGTCCTGGAGCCCTAACCAGTAAGCCAAAAATTAAAAAATAAAATAAAAGGCATAGAGAGAGAAAAAGAAGTAAAATTGTCTTTGTTCTCAGATGAAATTATTATGTATATAGAAAACCCAAGGCACCTATCAAAAAATACCATGACTAATAAATGAATATATTAAGGTTATAGGATACAAGGTCAATTTTCCAAAATCCATTTATGTATATATATATTACCAGTAAAGAATTGGAAATTAAATAAACAAATAGGTACAATAGCATAAAAAACCATAAAATAGGCATAAATTCAACAAAAGATGTGCAGGATCTCTACATTGAAGACTACAAAACATTAGTGAGAGGAATTAAAGAAGACCTAAACAAACAGAGAAATATACCATATTCACGGATTTGACATCAATATTGTTAAGACATCATTTTCCCCCAAATTGATCTATAGATTTAACACAAGCCCAATTAATAGCCAACAGGTTTTCTTTTACAGAAATTGACAAGCCAATTCTAAAGGATATTTGGATAGCCAAAGGATCTAGAAAACAAAAGCAATCTTTAAAAAGAAGAAATTAGAATACTCATGCTACTTCATTTTAATACTCACTAGAAATCTATAGCAATAAATATAGTGTATAATTGGCATAAGGATAGAAAAAAGTCAATGTAACAGAACAGAGTCGAGAAATAAATCCACATATAAATTGTCAACTGAGGCCCGGCGTGGTGGCTCACACCTATAATCCTAGCACTCTGGGAGGCCGAAGCAGGCGGATTGCTCAAGGCCAGAAGCTCGAAACCAGCCTGAGCAAGAGTGAGATCCTGTCTCTACTATAAATAGAAATTAATTGGCCAACTAATATATATGGAAGAAATTAGCCGGGCATGGTGGCGCATGCCTGTAGTCCCAGCTACTCAGGAGGCTGAAGCAGGAGGATTGCTTGAGCCCAGAAGTTTGAGGTTGCTGTGAGCAACGCTGACACCACAGCACTCACTCTAGCCTGGGCAACAAAGTGAGACTCTGTCTCAAAATAAATAAATAAATAAATAGTCAACTGACTTTTGACAAAGATGCCAAAACAATTCAATGAGAAAAGGAAAGTTTCTTAAACAAATGTTGCTGGAACACCTGAATAACCATATGAAAAAAAATAAACCTACCACCCTACCTCACACCATACACAAAAAATCAATTAAAAATGGGTCAGACCATGTACAGTGGCTCATGCCTGTAATCCTAGCACTCTGGGAGGCTGAGGTGGGAAGATTGCTTGAACTCAGGAGTTTGAGACCAGCCTGAGCAAAAGCAAGACCTCGTCTCTACTAAAAGTAGAAAAATGAGCTAGGCGTGGTGGTGAGCACCTATAGTCCCAGCTCCTTGGGAGGCTGAGGCAGGAGGATCACTTGAGCCCAGCGTTTGAAGCTACAGTGAGCTATGATAACACCACTGCACTCTACCCAAGGCAACTGCACTCTACCCAAGGCAACAGGGTGAGACTTTGTCTCAAAAAAAAAAACAAAACAAAAACGGGCCATCATAGACCTGTATGTAAAACCTAAAACTACAAACCTTCTAAAAGAAACATATGAGACTGTCTTCACAATTTGGGGGTGAGTATCTGAAGATATTTTAGACAGGACACTAAAATAAAAAATACAAAAATTAATACATTGAACTTCATCAAAATTATAAACTCCTCATGAAAAGACAAAGTTAAGAAAATGAAAATGTTAGCCACAGCCTGGGAAGAAATATTCATAACAAACATATGTGACAAAGGACTTGTATCCAGAGTATAAAATGAACACCTACAAATTAGTAATTAAAAGAATATAATTTCTTAATTATATCCCGGTCCGTTGCAGCCTGTCACAGCTGGGTTGATGGGGCCGAGGGCTCTGCTGAGAAGCTCACAGTCATCCCAAGTGAGATGAGGACTGAAAAACAAAAGACTTGAACAGACACTTCACAAAAGAAGGTTTATAAATGGCCAGTACCACACAAAAAGGTGCTTAACATCTTTAGTCATCAGGGAAGTGCAAATTTAAGCCACAGTAAAATACAACATATTATATTAACTGGAATTGCTAAAATTAAAACAGCACCAGCCGGGCGTAGTGGTTCACACCTGTGATCCTAGCAGTTCGAAACCAGCCTGAGAGAGACCCGGTCTCTACTAAAAATAGAAAGAAATTAATTGACCAACTAAAAATATACATACAAGAAATTAGCCGGGCATGGTGGCGCATGCCTGTAGTCCCAGCTACTTGGGAGGCTGAGGCAGGAGGATTGCTTGAGCCCAGGAGATTGAGGTTGCTGTGAGCTAGGCCGACGCCAAGGCACTCACTCTAGCCTGGGCCACTAAGTGAGACTCTGTCTCAAAACAAACAAACAAACAAACAAAAGCAGCACCAAACGTTGGTGAGGTTGTGCGGCAACTAGAACGCTCATGCATTGCTGGCGGAGTGTGAAATAGCATCATTACTTTGGAAACCTGTTTGACCAGGAAGTCTATTCCTAGGCAGTGGTGTACCAAGGTGAGGGAGAGAATCATGTGAGTGGTCTGCTCAGATCAGGCAACGAGGGGACACTCGTCCCCCTGCAGCTCCAGGCACCTCTACTTGGCTGCTACCGGATGCTGAGCAGCACTGAAGGCCCCCAATAGGAGGGAGCATGGTGGTTCCAAAGGGTGTGATGGCGTCATTTTCCCTAAGTTCCCAGAACTTAGCAGAGCAGGCCCTGGAAGGAGAGGTGGGCAGGAGCAGCACTGCCACTTGGGTGAGATGAGAGAACAGAAAGACAAAGCAGATAGTGGTGCTGGCAGGAGAGTGGCTGGCAGGTTGGGCTGAGGGCTCCCAGTTCAGATTCACTCTCTCCCCCTCCTGGTGTGTCCTCTCGTCCGCTGTCACCCTATCCACGCCCTGTCTCCTGTCCGCCATGGAGCCTCAGCTGCACCGCCTGCTCAGCCCACTATCCTGCTCCACATCCAGGAAACTCAGTGTGCGACCATGAACCTCACGCAGCCTCCTGGCACCCCTTGGATTACTGGCTGGCTATACTACATTCCACCAAATCTAAGACGCTGTCGCTCGTAAGACACATTATTGTAGGCACATTAAGAAAGAAAAATCACTGACAATTATAATTATAAAAGATATCTTGATATTGGAGAAGTTAAAATATGAAGAAATGTCTTAGTATCTTAGAATCCATGGACTATGGATTCCTGAGCTTCCACCAGAGCAGCCGTTCCAAAAGTCTGATCTGAAGGCCCTTAGTGGTCCCCAAGACCCATTCAGGGGCTCTGCAAGGTCAAAGCTATTTTTGCAATAATACTAAGACATTTGCCTTTTTCACTCTCATTTTCTCATGGAATGAGGCTACGTATGTGATGGCTACATGTGTGATGACATTGCTCTAATGGCTAATGGAATATGTGTATTCTTGTGTTTTAAAAGATAGACACACTCCACCTAAATAAAAGCTCTTTGGGGTCCTGAAACCAAAGAGTTTAGGAATCACTACCATAGGCTGTGTGCCCAGCACTTGGCTGGCATGGGGCCCGTGGTCAAGGGTGAGGAGAGGTGTGAGGGGGAAGTACACAGAGCTGAGGATGCACAAGCAAAGGATCTCGCCCCGCCAGTCAGGGCAGGCTTGCCAGAGGGCGTGGGCCACACACCTGCCAACCCCAGGCAGCGGATGCTTCAGCTAGGTGGTCCTGTCTTGCCGACCAGAGATCTGCGCCATACCAGCTCTGCAACCCGGGGTATAGTCGTGCTACTTTCTATCACTGACACGAGGTCAATGTGTAGGTCACAGGGGCTGGGATGAACATTCAATGATTTGATGCACGTGAAAGAATGCAGCAGACGGACGGTTTAACATGATCAGATCCTTGGTTACTGAGCTGCGTCTTGGGCGGTTCAGTTTGCTGCCACAGAGCTTCATGCAATGCTTGGCACACACGGGGGCCTGGAAAGCACTTACAGAGTGGGGGAATGAATGTTGGGCGGTGCAGTGCCGACCAAGGCCTGGTGTTTGGCTCCTCCAAACACCAAGATTCACACAAAAGTTTGAATAGCTGATGAACAGTAGTCCATACCACTTTCCTCTCTGGCTCTGGTCCAAACCGAATTCCTCCTCATCTCCTCCAAACCATCTTCTTCCACCGCCCCATTCCCTCCCGCAGATCCCCAGGCTGGTGGCCTTAGCAACGTCAGACTCTTTCTTATCCTCTTGTCCTCAAATTTCATACAAGATCTAAGCCAAGATGTACGGGTCTGGGACTTGACACCGGGGGCCCAAGGCAGCCGCACAAGACCTGACAGGTAAGAGAAGTCGGTGGAGGACCATGGACTGTCCTCAACAAGTTAGCAGACCCTCTGCGCTCCACTGTCATCCCAGCAGCGAATCAAAGCTGGGTGTGCAGCACAATGTCGTGTGTTGGTTTGCTAGGTACTGTCCCCAGCTGGACCAGGGACAGTGGGGAAAGATCCAGGGACTTAGTGCCAAGAGACGTCCCAGCGCCAGAAGCCCCGCTGCTCCCCAACGCCAGGAACGCTTTGCAGGGCAGAGTCTTTACTGGAACGCAAGCCTCTGACACCGGGCCTGGGAACCTTCCGACCTGGCCCCAGGCGGCCCCGGCTCTGAGGCGGCCCTGCTCTGCTCTGTGCCCCGCTGGCCCCCTGCCAGCCCGCGCGCACGGCCCCCGGCCGGGCCCTGGCGCCTCGCCAGGACCCCCTTGGACGGGGCCAGTCACTCAGTAATTGAGGCCGCAGCCAACACAAAGGAGCCAAAGAGCAAGGGCTGTCGTCGTTACTCCCAGCAGCTGCGGCGTGCACGCCAGGCCCCAAGACGGGTTCACAGGGATGCGGGGAGGAAGAAGCGTGGACGGATTCCGAATGCAGGACCGGGACGGGGGCAAGCAGTTAGGCGCCAAACCCCGACGCCTCCTGCCCCGCCAAGGACAGGCCCGAGGAGGGGCCGTGGGAGCAGGGCAGTGGAGGCGTCCCCAGAGCGGAGCGTGTGAAGCGGGCCGGGAGATGGGGAATTCGCCCGGCAGCCGCCGCGTTAACAGAGACTTTTGTGGGGATGCTGGCGGGGGGCGGGAAGGGAGGAGGCCACGAGAGGGCCGAGTCCACGCGTGACGACTGAATGAGTGAGCGAGCGAGAGAGCGGGCGACAGCAGAGGAACCCCACAGCCCCGGGCCGGAGCCGCGCGCCCGGCAGGGGTCAGTGCGGCCCGCGGGCGGGAAGGGGGCGCAGGCGCGGCGGGCGCCGAGGCCTCCCGCGGGGGGCGGGGGCGGGGAGGGCTGGGGGTGGGGTTAGAGAGAGGGACGCCAGCAGGGTCCAAACTTCCGGTGCCTGCAGCGCTCGGAGCGGCGGTTGCACGGAGAGAGGCTGCACCGGCGGAGGCTGCACCGGCGGAGGCTGCACCGGCGGAGGCTCCACCGGCAGAGGCTGCGGGGCTGACGCGCGGGCAGGCGCAGCCATGGTGAAGATCAGTTTCCAGCCCGCCGTGGCCGGCATCAAGAGCGACAAGGCCGACAAGGCTTCGGCGTTGGCCGGGGCCCCGGCGCCTGCCGCGGCCGCCGAGATCCTGCTGACGCCGGCCAGGGTGAGAGGGGCGGGGGGCGAGGCCCCGGGGCGCATCGGCACCGTCCCGCAGCCTGGAGCGGAGACGGGGTGGGAAGCCTCGAATGGGTCGTCCACCCCAAAATGGGGAGGGGGCTTGGGTCCCGTCCTTACGCGGCGGCCGAAAGCAGAAGTCCGAAGAGTGGGAGGGGGTCCGTCGCTGGTCCTCAGGTGGGGAAGTGCTCAAGATCTCTTCCAGAAGTGAAGGGGACCCCACGCGCCTGGCCCCCAAACGGGGGGCGCGGGCTGGTCGGAAGAAGTTGGGGGAATGTTGGTATGCGTCTGGTTCCAATCCAGGGGGAAAAGCCGCGAGGCGCGTGCCCAGGTGGGGGATGGGCAAAGGGTTAGACGTAGTTTCCCCCAAATAGGGCGGTGGGACCTGAGTGGCTGGGGAATTGGCGGTGATGGGGGTCTGGCACCAACGGAGGAGGAGGCATTGATTTCGTCCCACTTGGGGGACTGCGGGGGGCGGGGCTGAGGATGTGCTACTGGCCAGCGCTGGAATTGGCCGACCAGAAAATGGTGACATGGAAATCGTCCCGAACCGGCCAGGCGCCCCTGGGGGTCGGGGGTCCAAGGCCGGGCGCCCGCATCCCATCCCACGCCCTGCCGTCTGGGCCTGCCTGCTCCCTGTCCTCCCTCCACTCCCGGCCCTCCCGCGGGGCTGTCCACCCCCAACACACACGCCGCGGAGAGAGGGCTCCCCGCTGCCCCGTGCCCTGGCATCCCGGTCTCTCGGGGCCTTGTGCGCCCCGCCCCGCCCGCGGCCTCCTCTGGCCGGGGAGCGGAGTCATTTCCGCCGTGGAGAGCCGTCCGAGCTGCGTGCAGTGTGTCGGGGACGGGCCGGCAGGGGGCGGGACGCGTGGCGGGCAGGGGGTGGGGGAGAGAGGGGTGGTGCAGCCACGCTTCATTGTGTGCAGGCAAAGGTGTCTACGCGGGGTGCTGTCCCCGGAGGTCTTGGGGCGCACCAAACCCGCCCCCCTCCATCGAGGCCGGACTAATAAAGTCTTCGTCCACTCCCCTGCCTCCTCCCGCTGCAAGCTTCTGAAGAGTCTTCCTCTTCACCTAGCACCCTCCCCGGGTCTCGCCCAGGGGACCTGCAGACGACCTGGGCTCTAGAAGAGGAGAGGGGCCTCAGAGATGAGTGTGAGCTGGGCAGAGACCCTGAGCGAGCTCCCCTGCCCCTGTGCACTGGTCACTGAAGCGAGCACCCAGGCCGGGTTGGGGGTGCCATGCACCCCCACCAGAGCAGCTCTACCTTCGCCCGAGGCACAGCTGGTTGACGTTTGAAGATGGGGGTCTAGTTTGCAAACGGCTCTTCAAGCCTCCTTTACCAAACGGAAGCTGCCTCCACTGGGCCTGGGGAGGGGGTGGCAGTGTTCTTGGCCATTTCTTCTAGCTGCTTCTCCCCAGAGAGATTTGGGGAGGAGGGAAGGCCAGGCCAGACAGAGGGAGGATGTCATTCCAACTTCTTCAGAAGGTCCACCAAATTTTGCAGGAGCAGTACATTCTCCGGCCACAGCCTGCTGATGACAGTGGGCAGGACAGGGGTACTTGGCATAGCCCCGTCAGTTACTGACATCCAGCTTCTGGCTTTTAATGGGGCTCAAATCCAGCATCCTCTGCCCCCCCTCACCCAGCATGAAATGGAAATATCAACATCTTCCTGCGTGCTGTTTGTAATGGCCTTGAGCCTGCTGAGTGCCTCCTCCCCCTAGCCTTGTTAGTTGAGCAGGGTCATCCCCCCACCAATTGGCAAGGTGGACACGAGCAGGAATTAAAATCCCCGCACCTTTACAACAGAGTGACGTGTTGGTAAACTCAGAGCTTCCTGCCACCCTGAGCTGGTGCGAAGACGACGCGTGTTGGCTCTGCCTCTCGCCTGCTAGATTTGGAGCCTTGAAGATAGTTCACTTCTGCCAGCCTCCTGCTGCCCCACCTGGCCAACGCATGCGTCTCCCCCTCCCCAGTGCCTGGCATGGAGCTAGCCTTCCTCTCCTGTCTAAGGGGGACGGGAGGAGCGGCAGCCGCTCTGAGGGCAGGCAGACAGGGAGGCCCTGCGAGCTGCTTTCTCCAGGAAAGCTTGTTACGTCTCTTCTGTCTGGGGGTGACCCCACAAGCCCCCTTGGTGTCTGAACTGGACTCAAAAACAAGACTGAAACTGATCCCTGGAAGGAGTTGCTGCACAGCGGGGTGTGTGCGTGCTCTGGGGCAGCAGCTGACCTGCAACGTTCGTCCAGGCGCAGGGCAGGGGCTGGCTGCAGCAGCACCCTCGCAGCAGCCAGGGCTCCCCCTGCTTCTGAGCAGAAACTGAAACACAAGGAGGATTTTGTCCCCAGACCTGAGGCTGGAAGGAAGTGGCTCGGTGGGCTGGGGGAGGGGTGGGGACGGGGGGCCCAGCTGGGCCTGCAGCTGCCCAGCCTCAGCCTCGGTGGTGCTTTGACTCTGAGGCAATGAGCCTGCGCCCAAGGGGGCTGGTGCCTGGCAGTTTGGGAAGTGGGGTAGGCATGAAACGCCCCCTGCAGCGGCCGCCTGGACCCCCTTCCCCTTTGGAGGCCCACTGTGGGCCCTGCCTGCCCACACCCGCCGTGCCTGCATGTACACACACATGCACACTCGAATGCACACATGCACGCAGGTGTAGGCATGTACAGACTCCCGGGCTGGGGGCTACAAGGGGAGAGAAACATGTTAAATACAGTCATCTTCTTACCTCTGTAATTTTCTCCTTGACATTTGCCTTTGATTAATGACTGTGTTCCCCCTCCCCCAGCCCGCATACCTGGGGATCAGATTTCACTTTCCACATGTGCATGTGTCCTGGGCCACAGGCCCTTCCTTGGCAGGAGGAGCTGTGTCTCCTGGAGAGCTGGGCGCTGGTGGAGGAGGGTCTCCAGCCAGGAGCAGGGATCTGGCCTGCCTGGGGTCCTCCTGCCCCAGTACCCCATGCCCACTGGCTGGGAGCGCCAGGCCTCAAGGACCTCGAGAAGAGGTGGCCCTGCTCCCTGCACAGTGGGGACTTTCAGGGCTGCCATCCACTCCTGGCCTGCCCAGAGGACTTCCGTGTCTGGGCAGGCACCACAGAGGGTTTTCTGCTTTCCCTCCCTGCTTCCCTCTCACTCTTTTCTGTTCTCTTCCCTCCGCTGTCCTTGCACGTTTGAGGGCTGTCATGTCAGCACACTGCCAGGAGGATGAGTTTCTTAGAAAGAAAAAACGTTTATGGTGAAATCACAGAAGCACAGCCCTGCTCTCCCCTTTCCCCACACCCAGCCTCCCCAAGTTCCCTCTCCCAGCAGCAGGGCGCCCTTCTGAGCCTGTTCCCTAGAGACGCCTTGACTGGCAGGACGGAGAGAAGAGAATCCGCCTGGCAGCCAGGCCGCGAGTGCTCTGCACAGATGCTGCCCGGCCACGGTCCAGAGGGGAGGACAGGGCAGTGGGGTTCCCTGACCCTTTGGCTCGTGCCCAGGTGATGTCTGTACTCCTGGACCACTGGGCTCTGCGTGCTCAAGTGGACAGTGGCTTGCCCACTCCTCTCACCTCTAGCTATGCCTCTGTGTGTGTCCTACACACACCCACAGGCCGGTGCCTCTACTGTCTGGGGCCTCGGCAAGGGAGCGGCTGAGAAGCCTGAGTGATGTGGGGGAGGTGAGACGCAACCGCCATCCCCCCAACCCTCCGCCTGGGCCTGCCGGGAGTGCAGTTCTGGCTGCTGGCCTCGTCCAAGCAGACTGCAATCTGCAATCCTAGTTAATCCGCTTGCAGTCCATTTGGACGTCCTTACTGAGGGACCCGAGCTGGGGAGCTTTCCCCTCACGCTGTTAGGGTCTGCGAGCTAATGCCGCAGTTGGCTGGTTTCCCCTGGCTGTTTTGGCCCCTGCCTTGCTAAATCATTTAATGAGCACCACTGTGGGCCTCGGTGCAGCCGGCAGGCAGAGGCCCGGGCCCCTCTGTCCCTGGCTGTCTGGCTCCCATGTCCCACACCAATGCACAAGGAGGCGCTTTGCTCAGAGGGCCCCGTTGCCTTGGAAACATGCAATATTCTTCTGCTTTCTAAATGGGAGCCCCCCCTCCCCAGTGCCTGGCTGTCAGTAACTGCTCTGTGCGAGGAGCAGCACGTTTCTGGGTGTCCAGAATGACAGCTGAAGCAGCGAGGGGCTGTCTCAGGAAGGCAGGCCACTTGGCCAGGGATCCCAAAGGGCAAGGGCCTGGCCTCGGCTGCCTGATGCCCCACCGTCCCCCCCACAGATGTGACAACCCTGAGGTCACAGGCTGCCTCGAGGGCCAAGGAAGACAGCAAGGGGTCCAGGGCTCTGGAATTTGAGCCCTGTCTTGATTGTGTGGTGTTGGGCCCAGGAGGCAGAGGCAGCACCGGGGCAGGATTCGGGCTGTCGCCCTGTGTGGGGCTTTGGGTTGGAAGTGCCTTTTGTCTCTGAGCGGGGACGTCCTGGTTTCCTCCCGGCAGCCTCTGCTCCTGCCTGCACTTCCAGCCCTGCCGTTCAGTCGTGATGCTTCTGGAGGTTCGGGCCCACAGGCTGGTTGGGTGTTGGGTGGTGGCAGGGTGGCTGAGCCCTGGATGTGTGCTAGGGAGTGTCGGTGGGGATGTGTGAGAGCCATTTGTCAGCCCCCGCCAAGAGAGGGGGTGTCCACCGCCAGCAGGGGTGAGGTGAGGTGGGAGCCCCCCCCCCCCAGCCTTCACAGTGGGGGGTCCTCGCCCACTTAGCTGGGGTTACTGAATTCCCCTTCCTCCCTCCCTGTCCTCTCTGACCTCCTTTCCCACCGTCCCTCTGTGGGGCCTCTCCCCCGGGCCTCCCCAGCTCTGGGGGACACCGACCCAGCCAGGGCCCCGCAGCCGCAGCCGGGGGCAAGGCTGCTGTGAGCTGGTGAGCCTTGCTGGGCCTCACCTCATCAGTGAATTCGATTCATGGGGCAGGCCCTTGGGCTCTTCCATGTGGTACATTGACTTTTTTCTTTTCTGTCTTTCTGTTTTTTAGCAATTCTCATAAGCTAGCTTCTCTGGTTTTCCAGAATGCAGGAGCGAAAGCATGGCCGCAGCGCAGCCTCCACAGCTGGCCACGGTGGCAGCTCTAAAAGGAGAAGTCGGCTGATAAAGATCTGCTATTTTTATCTAGCGCTTTATCTTCTACAAAGGGCTTTCGGCCTCTCTGTCTCTTTTAATCCCAGCAAAACCCCTGTCCGGGAGCGAACGTTCACATTTTACCGGAGACCCAGGAGGAAGGTCGCGCAGGGGGCTGGCGGGCAGCCCCCTGGGCCCCAAGCAGTTAGGGCCCCAGCGTGCGTCGTGTCCCCAGGACAGGATTCCCGGCTGGTGTGGGCAGCCTGCCCTGTCTCAGGGTCAGCCACCTTTCCTTACGACCCACCCGGACCGCTGGAGGGGCAGAGAGGCCACCACTCTTCCTGGCCGCTGCGTTGGCAGGAGCCCCATGGTGGGTTGTTCCCTCTGAGCCCCATGGTGGGTTGCTGGCAGAACTCGGCTATGGTGTCCCCACATCTCATGCTGCTCCTGGAGCCCATTGGAAAGTCAAAGCTGTCTCTGAGGGCCCTGTGGCCCCAGCCATGTGTGCCACTCACTGATGACCTTGGTTAGTGTCCCCAGGGTGCTGAGGAGGTGGCAGTCAGGTGGGTGGTCCCTATGATCACAGGACCCCAGGCCTGGGGATGGACCAGGCAGTGAGAGGCAGTGGTGTGACCTCCCACACCTGCCAGGTGGGCTTCTGGGGTTGGGGGGGCAGGCCAGGGTGGGGGAGGGGCCGGAGCTCCATCCTATGGTGCAGATGCTGGGGCCAGCTGGTCTGCTCATGCCTGTGCCCAGTGAGGGGGAGGGCACATTCTGTTTTCTGTCCTTTCCCTGGGGCTGGGGGGAGTGCCAAGCAGGGAGGGATCAGTCCCTCTGATGGGGCTCCCCTCCCTAAGGCCCACTCCGGCCCGGTGTTCCCAGGCAGGAAGGAAGGGAGAAGGGACCTGCGGAGCACAGCAGCCCCCCCCACCAGGGCAGGCCCCTGAGCTGTGCTGAGTAAGGTCAAGCCGAACTATGTCCCCAGCTCCCACCACCCCCTGCAGGGTGAAGGGAGAAAGGAAACGTGGCACAACCCCAGAATGACTGGCTGGAGAGCACCTGAGAGGTCACTGAGTATGACCTGCTCATTTTAAAGATGGGGAAACTGAGGCCCAGAGAGTAGTAAGCAGGCAGCTAGTGGCAGAGCCAGAAGGGGCTCCTGTGTTGGAGTCCCCACGGCCCCCACACCGGCTCAGCTTCTTGAGGTCGAGGGGTGGTCCCTGGGGACTGGCTGCTGACCTCACCCTCAGCCGTATCTGGACACTGGTGGGGACTGAACAGTGGACACTGCAGGCAGGTGCAGGCCCCGGGCTTTTGTGGCGTTTCCAAGGTGAATGAGGGCCTGGGGGAGACAGGGAGGACAGACAGATGACCACGGCCCCCCGGCTGGCTCTCAGTCCAGGGCTCCAGGCAAAGCCATTTCATTGAGTTTTATACCCACACAACTTCATCCACCGGGATGGCCGGTACTTGTGTCGGGTTGGCTTCTTGGCAGCCCTGCGGCTGAGATCCTGAGCCCAAGTCTGGCTCCCAGAGCAGGTGTTTTCCGGGAGCTCCCTGGCCAGACCTCCCCGATGGCCACGGCGCCCTCCTGGCAGGAGCTCCCTGGCTTGTGGAAGCTCCTGTGCTTCACCCTACAGACTCCACTTCTGACAGCCTGCTTGAC
This sequence comes from Mirza zaza, assembly GCA_008750895.1. Lineage (NCBI taxonomy): Eukaryota > Metazoa > Chordata > Mammalia > Primates > Cheirogaleidae > Mirza > Mirza zaza. The sequence continues at coordinate 35,528 of VSMD01111483.1, forward strand.
ACTGCCGGCCAGGGCCCGTGCGGGGCCAGCGTGGATGGCAGGCCCAGAGCTGCCTGGCCAGGGACAAGCACCTGTGCCCAGACCCTCTGGGCCTCCCAGAGCCCTGTCCTAGAAGTCAGCAGCCTCCACACACTCCCCCACTTCCCACTGCCCAGTCTGTCCCCTGCACTCCGACTTCAGAGTGGATCTTGTCCCTCCCCAGCTCAAAAGCCTTCCGTGGCTCTCCACTGCCCGGGGCAGTGGCCACAGCCTGCCTGGTGCACCCCAATTCCTCTAGATTCCTAGGTCTGTGCAATCACTAAGGCCACGTCAGTGCATCCCCCACCTTACATTTGAAAGAATATACAGTGGTCGCAGCTGGCGTGATGAAAGAGACCGAGAGTGCTGATAAATCAGAATGCACCTGCTTAATCCCAGCGGGTCACTTTAGGTGGCTTCGAGGTGGGCCTTGGTTCCCACTGGGAGGGGACTAAGAGATTCCGGTGAGGCCCCTTCCCCTTCCCGCTACGTCTCCTTCCCTCCCCGCCCTCTGGGGCTCCCAGCTGACCCCGTGTTGTTGCCCACAGGAGGAGCAGCCCCCATGCCACCGCCCCAAGAAGGGGAGCTCCGTGGGCGGTGTGTGCTACCTGTCGATGGGCATGGTCGTGCTACTCATGGGCCTGGTGTTCGCCTCGGTCTACATCTACAGATACTTCTTCTTTGTTCAGGTGAGGCCCAGGTGGGAGGCAAGGCCTCAGAGAAGTGTCGCTATGTGTTCTGCAGTGGGCGGGGCAGCAGGAGCCCTGGGCAAGCCCAGGGACCAGCGTCCCCCCTCCTGCCCACGGCCTTCTTGGGCCCAGGCCCGCCCCACCCCCAGCCCCTTGTTCTGGGCAGCCCACCATGGGCCCAGGCAACAGCACTGGGGTCCCTCCCACAGTGTCACCCTGGGGAATTACACCAGAAACTCAGATCCAGCAGCAATTGGAACTCTGTGATTCCCGCAGACCTCAGACCCTATGCCCGCAGGTCATGCTTTAAGGCCGACCTAATTCTAATTCCACCCATGCGTGGACATCTGGGTTACCAGACAGGAAAGGGGGAGGGAAGGGTGTACGGTCTCCACTGCCGCCTGCCAGGAGCGGGAGTGTGGACCTGAGAAAGGCTCGGCCTCCACGGATGGTCACACGACCTGGGTGTGCGGGCACAAAGCTGGGCCCAGCCAGACCTGGGAGGAGGGAGGGAGTGTCACCGAGTTCTTGGAATGGAAGGTGGGTAAATTAAAAGTAGGTCAGAGGGATAAATGCAAGTGCAACTAACCAGGAATCTAAGAGTGACAAAAAGGCAGGGACTTTCGAGTCATTTATGACCCAAGTGACCTCCCACCCCTAAGCATTTACCTGTGTTGTCACCCAGTTTTTCCACGATGGAAATTGGTGAAGAGTCTGTGTTCTTTGGGGCTTTCCCTTGAAACCCCAGAAACCCCAGCTCCCTCGCCTGCCAGCTTCCCCTTTCATTCAGCATCACCCTGCCCGCCCCCTGCCTTGTGGCCTGCCTGTTCCAGGTTCTCACGCTCCTGTGCGACCCTCTCCCAGGCCTTTCTGTCTGGCCCCCCCTGGTCTCTGTTCCCAGCCCCGACTCCCGCCCTCCTGGGATTGCTCACCCTGCCCCAGTGGGCACCTCAGAGCAGCCTCTGGGACTGTGTCCTGGGACAGTTTGAGGTGTCCCACCACAGCAGGGCCCAGCCCTGGAGCCTGCCTCCCTTGGGCCGTCATCCCTGGCAGCCATCTGGAGCATGCTCCCAGGACAGCGTGCACCCAACAGGAGGGTTCTGCTGATCGCAGGCCAGCCCGTCGTGGGCAGGGATCTACAGGAGCCCCCGGGGACGTGAGAGTGGGCGCACTGAGCCTACTGATGGAATGCCTGGGCTGGCCCGACACGCAGGGGCAGTGGACAGTGTCTGTCAAGGCGTCTCAGGCCAGGGAGCCAGGAAGAGTGATGGGACCTGTCTGGGGAGTCTGGCTATGGAGTGGCCGTGGTGGTGACACCAGAATCTCATGGTGCTGCCTCTACCTCCTCCTCTCGCTCTTCATGCCCCTCGAGGTCTGCAGGCCAGGACGGCAGGCGCAGGCCCAGATGCCCTCCCGCTGGTGAGGCTGGGAAGTGCCTCGTCCAAGGCTCAGCTCTCCTCTTTCCTGGCAGCCCCAGGCTCTGACCTGACTCCCCGCATATCTCAGTTTCTCCATCTATGAAATGGGTCTCACCGTCCCCACCCTTCTGCTTCCCCAGGCTTCGGTCACGAAGTGGACGGGTAGGTGGCAGTGGCCGTGCCGAGTGTGCTGTGTCACCAGTCTGTCTGTCTGTCTGTGTCTCCCTCCTGCCCTCCCTGCCTTGCTCAGCTGGCCCAAGATAACTTCTTCCGCTGCGGTGTGCTCTACGAGGACTCCCTGTCCTCCCAAGCCCGGACTCAGATGGAGCTGGAGGAGGACGTGAAGATCTACCTCGAAGAGAACTATGAGCGCATCAATGTCCCCGTGCCCCAGTTTGGCGGTGGCGACCCTGCAGACATCATTCACGACTTCCAGCGGGTGAGCCAGGGGCTGGGGCCAGCGGTGGGCGGGTGTCCCAGGGCAAGGGCGCAGGCGTGAAAAGAGCATCCTCAGGGTACGTGCTGTGTAACATAAACTGTATAGCAGGTGTCGGGGTCAGGTTCACCAGGCTTTTATCATACAGGTGACACAGTTGTTCTCGTCAAGTGTGAACTGGCCGTGGCTGGTTTTCCCGTCGGCCGCTTGCCGGCTGCATACTCTGGCCATCGTGGCAGGGCACGTGTTCCTCGTTTCTGTTCACATTTTGTCGGGGTGTAGCACACCCACGGTCAAGTGCATCGAGTGTACCGCTTAGCAGATCCTGCAGAGGTTTCCCATCGTGTAACACCAGCCATATCGAGATCTGGAGCATTGCTGGCACTCCGGAAGGTTCCCTCGTGCCCTTCCCAGTCAGTAACCAACCCCAACCCAGAGGAACGATCCCTCACACCCTGTCACCCGCGACTGTTTAGGGGCCACTGAGACGCAGGCTCAGTCTTCTTCCCCCAGCATTCACTAAAGCTTCGTAGGGGTTTTTCAGTGTCAGTTCTCCTCTCTGTGTCCTGGGTGTTCTCCCGGCAGAAGCCCGCAGAGGGCCTGGCATGCAGCATCTCTCGCTGGGGTCCACCCGCAGAGGGCCTGGCATGCAGCATCTCTCGCTGGGGTCCAGGCTGTCCCCAGGGGTGGCTGTACTTCAGTGAGGTTTGATAAAATGCACAATAGGTGCATTACCGTGGTCCCCGAACCTCAGCTCTGCAAACCCACGAGAAGAGGCTTTGTAACAACAGCGGCATTGAACACACAGTGGCTGTTTTCATCTATTATGTGGCACCTCCTGCAAACACAGGCTAGGAGAGGAGCAGGGAGAGGCAGCGCCCACCAGGCGTTCAGGAATCTGGGTGCACACTCCTGAAGGCCCAGGGCCCGGGGAAGGCTGACGTGGTCCCTCTGTCCTGCTCAGGGTCTGACCGCCTACCACGACATCTCCCTGGACAAGTGCTATGTCATCGAGCTCAACACCACCATCGTGCTGCCCCCACGCAACTTCTGGGAGCTCCTCATGAACGTGAAGGTGAACGGCACAGGGGTGGGGTGGGGGGTGTCTCTGCAGTGCCTTGTCCATCCCTGTACAGCTGGGCCTGGGGCGCAGAGGTTCCTGCGGCAGGGCTGGGGAGCCAGGGATGCTGCTGGCAGATGGGCCCTGCACCCAGATGGGCCTCACCTCCACCGTTCCCGGCTTCCGTGTCCCCAAAGTCAGCACCTGACTTTTTCTTCTCTCCCACTTGTGGAGGGCCCCGAGACCAGCTTCCTTGGAGATCAAAGCCATGCCCTGGGTTGGTGAGGAGCGCTCCCTCCAAGGTGGGAGGCCAGACTCACGCTTGCACTGTCGCTCTGGGCAGCATAGTCACAGGCATTGGGCAAAAGCAGGAAGTGGCTGGGGACATCAGAAGGCCGGCCGAGGGGCCTCCGGATGAGGGAGGTGGGCGTGTGTGAGTGGGCATTTCAGGCCTGGGGTTGGAGCACAGCCCTGGGGGCTGACCCCGGGCTGCGGCTACCCCCTTTGCAGAGAGGGACCTACCTGCCACAGACGTACATCATCCAGGAGGAGATGGTGGTCACCGAGCACGTGAGCGACAAGGAGGCCCTGGGCTCCTTCATCTACCACCTGTGCAACGGGAAGGACACCTACCGGCTGCGGCGCCGGGCCACCCGGAGGCGTGAGTGGCCAGCTCCACCCACCTGTGGCCCCTGCCCTGGGCTCCAAAGCACAGCCGTCCTTGAGCAGGGCTTGGCCCAGCTGTCAGAGAGCTCAGATAGCAGCAGCAGTAGCAGCTAGTGTTAATCGAGCACTTACTATGTGCTGGGCACTGCTTTACACTCTGTCCTTCCAAAAGAGTGTAAGTTATCATTGTTAGTCATCGTCATCATTCTTGCTGCTCCTTTTAAAGATGAGGAAACTGGGGCACAGAAAGGTTAACTCACACCCCGGAGGTCACACAGCAGGGAGGTGTCTTCTGAGCTTGCCCCACTGCTTTGGGTGAATCTGGGTGTCACTTCCTGGGCCTCTTCCTCCCACTCGGGCTCTGAGGCTAGTGGTCTTTGTGGCGCAGCCAGTCTGGGCCGGACGCAGGCCTCACTGGGATGTTTCTGTTTCCTCCCAGGGATCAGCAAGCGTGGGGCCAAGAACTGCAACGCCATCCGCCACTTCGAGAACACCTTCGTGGTGGAGACGCTCATCTGCGGGGTGGTGTGAGGCCCCCCGACCCCTGCCCCTGCCCTCTTCCTTGTTCCTCCTTTCTGGCCCCTTCTGGCCCTCCTCCCTCCCCTTGCTTAGCTTGTACCTTGGACGCCTTTCTGTAGATGTGACATGTCTCACCTTTCCAGCCCTGCCCGCTTCCCTGTACCAGAGCTGTGACCTCTGCTGACCTCCCGGTGTGGGGGAGGGAGGGGCCCCCCAAGATGGTGTCTGTGCCCACCACCTGGAAGTCGGGTCCTGTGGGCCCAGGCCCACAGCCAAGCGGGCAGCCCAGGGGCAGCACGAGCCAGGCCTGAGCAAGGTGGGGGAGGGGGAGGGGAGGCATGGGCCTCAGAGACACCCACACACTTGGGAAAGTCGGGAAAGGCTTTTCCTCAGATGCACACGTGCTCCACTGTCCCTGTTCCTAGGCGTGGGGCTTGGCCTAAGGCTGGGGGTGTGCCAGGGATGGACCTACCGGAGCACAAGGGAAGGTGGCTGTCCTGGGGGCTCCCGGGACACCCGTCAGTGCCTTCAGCCCACCAGCAGGAGCCTGGGTTTGGGGGGGGGAGAGTCCGTCAAGCACAATCGTTCTCCGAGTGGAACCAAAGAAGCGAGGAGCCAGGCCCCCAGCCCTGGCCCCGCAAGAGCACAACTGGGGTCCCCACAGCTAGGCCAGAGCAGCGGGGTGCCGCGGAGGAGCAGCGGGTGGAGACGAGCTGTGGGTTCTGCTGGGTGGGGGCCCGGCGCTGGCTCCAGCGTGGAGCTTCGTGAAAGATGACACGGAGGGGGGAGAGACGCCTGGTACCCACACACCCCGCCGCCTCTGCCGAAATTCCATCCCCCTGCTTGGGGGGAGTGCATCGTTTTTCCTTTTCCTTCTCACTTTTGCATGTTTTTACTGATCATTCAATATGCTAACCGTTCTCAGCCCTGAGCCTTGAAGCGAGAGGGGCTTCCACCCCTTCCTGCACTCAGACTTAGGTGCTCTCTGGAGACGAAACTCTTAAATGCTTTGTATATTTTCTCAATTAGATCTCTTTTCAGAAGTGTCTGTAGAACAATAAAAACCTTTTGCTTCTGACTTTGACTTGAGCATGGCAGGGGTGGGGCAGGGGGAGGTGAGCACAGGCTGGGGCGCCGAATGGGCTGGGGGTGCTCTGGGGCAGAGGGCGGTGGAGGTGGACCGCGGGGGGCAGCAGGCAGGGAGAGGCCAGCCGACCTTGACATCCGGCCCCTACGGAGGTGAGCTGACTCCTGGGTTCAGCCACAGAGCGTAGGTTGTCTGGCTCATTCTCTCCTTCAGTCATCACGACCACTCTGCGCCAAGTGAGGAGGGAGGAGAGGGTTGGGGGAGTTCACCGACTCCCCCAAGGTCGTGCTGCTTTTAAGTGCCTATAAACCACCCCGTTATGTTCTGCATGGCAGATGACATCATTATCGCATGTCCTTAAGCACAAGGACGATGTCGTATTCTCCACAACGTCTGGGCAGTTCGTAACCATTCTTAGTGCATCTGAACTGAGGTTTGGCGTGGTAGTCACAGGGGTCACATTCTCCAGAGAATTCTGGAAGTGCTGGGAAAGCTCGCCAGAGCCTTGCCTGCGTTGTCCCAGAGGCAGGACCTGTACTCTGCCCTGGGGACCAGGATGGGTACCTGCACGCTTGTTGCTGTTCCGTCTCGGTACCCAGTGAGGGACAGAAAAGACTCGATTTAGTGCAGACACTCCTTGTTCTTGGATGCAAAGGCAATCTTGCAGAGACATCAGGTTTTTTCACATTCTCCGGTCTAAATGCAATGCAATCACAAAATGCCAACCGGATTTATTTTTTAAATTGACACAATCAGTTCTTTGGGAAAAGTAAACATGGAGCACAGCCAGGTAAATCTCAAAAAGGGTAAAGAGCAGCCCTCCCAATATTGAACGCTATAAACTACAATAATGAGGGAGTTTGGTATAGCAAAGGAATGGGGCAGGGTGCCACAGTGGAGGGCCAAAACATCGACTTAATATGCTCAGAAGTTTAACATGATCAGAAGGGCATTTCCAGTTAAGGGGGAAGGGAAGGTGGATTCTTTTGGCTAGCTGGCTAGCCAACAACTGGCTAGCTGTTTTGACAAAGAATTAACCTAAATCCTACTTCCCTGTAACAAAATTAATTCTGGGAAGATCTAAGGTTTTAATTACGAAATGAAACCATAAAAGTACTTGAAGAGAAGAGATGATTTCAAAGATAATCTTGGGGGAGGAAAGGCCTTTCTAAGCATGATACCCACAAAGAAGTGGAACTATGAAAAGATAGAATTTATATACAGCGAAATATGCCACAAAGTCAAAGGTTTTTAAGTGGCAAATGAGATGTTTTTCAAACATGGGGCATAAAAGGGGTTATTTCCTTAATTCATAAAGTTCTTATAAATCATGAAAAATGAACAACCCAACAGAAAAATGGACAAAGAATGTGAACAGGCAGTTCCCAGTATGCGAAACAAGTGGATGGCTGCCTACACATGAAAAGATGATTAATTGCATTGATATAGAAAATACAAATGAAAACTGGGGAGATACAGTTTTACACAGCAGGTTAGGGCTTTTTCCTAACTGGTTTTGGGCTTTTCCCACATATTCTATATTGTGAAGCATTTATTAAACACAAAATACTATATGTAAATCTTTAGTATGTAAGCAATGAAGCATAGTGACAGTGTATATCTGGAAACCTACCAGCCAACAAAGGAACAAACGACTGTCAATACCATTGAAACTACATGCTCCTCTCCCTTTGTCGCTGTGTAATAAACCACCCCCAAATGTAGTGGCCCAACGCAGCATTTATTTTTCCTGCTCCTGCGGGTTGATAGAGTGCAGTGATGGCCGAGCAGCTCCTCGCGGGTGACTGCTCTTGCTCCGAGCTCAGCTGGAGCCTGGCTGGGCCGGAGCAGCCAGGACACCCTCTCACCCTCCCGGGGCCTCACTACACACGACCTCTAACCGTCAGGGGTCCAGCCAGGCCACCCTTACAGCTCGGTGACGGCTCGCAGTGAAGGGAAGCAGAAGCTGCCAGTCCTTTCAGGCCTGGAATGAGAAGTCCCAGAGCATCGCTTCATTGCTTTCCAACTGGCTCAGATTCACGGGAGGGAAGACTGCCTCTCTGTGTGGGGGAGGCAGGCACTCCCAGGGGTTGTGGGCAGCCCGTATTTGGGGACTCTCATGTCATCCCAGCCCCCAACCTCCATCTCCCCCACGTCAATACCCTACAAGGGACATTAAAGACCCAAATTAGTGCAAAGACACACCTGTTCATAGAACCAAAGACAATCTTAAACATGTCCATTTTCTACATTTTAGCCAATCATACACTATATTGATTAGCCAGTCCAGGTAATTCCTATCCTGAGTTTCTCTGCTCTCCTCTAAAATTGTACCACGTATCTAAGAACCCCTAATGGAGTTATGCTTGAACATTCCAAGTGTAACGAGGTGCGTGTATCATTCTCTGACGTGTTTCCCCACCTCCCCAACCTCGTCTTTCTAAGGTTCGCTCATGTTGAAGCTTATAGGTGTATTGAATTCATTTTACTGCTGCGTGTGAGCTCATTATATGAATGTACAATTTAATCATCTGTTAAACAATAACTAACAATGACTATTTGGGTTTTTTTTCTGATGTTTTACAATTATAGTGCTTCTGTGGATATTTCTTTTATGTGGCTTCCCCTGCACCTCGGCAAGGGTCTCTGTTTTACGTATGTGCAGAAGTGGAATCACTGGGCCACACAGTGTGCAAATTTTCAACTCACAAAATCCACCCAGGTTGTTTTTTATCAGACGCTGAACCAATGCACACTCCTCCCTGCACCGCACGAGCATTCTCCTCGTTCCACGTCTTTGCCAACACTTAGTGTTAACAACCTAAGGGTTTTTTGCCAATTCATTGGGAGTAAAATAGTATTTCTTTATGATTTTAATTTTATCTCCTTGATCACTAGGAGAGTGGGGCAAGTTTCATGTTTATCGGACCCTCAAATTTCCTTTTCTATAAAACGCTTATTTGCATTCTTTGGCCTATTTTTCTATTGGGTGTTTTGTTTTCTTCTTTTTAATTTGTAGGAGTTGTTTATGTACTTATATAAATTTATATTTTGTCATTGATGGACAGCAAATATCTTATCCACACAGAGACCCTTTCTTTGTGGTCTCTTTGATAAACAAGTTATTGATTTTAATGTAGTCACGTTTATTCATCTTTCTTTATGGTTAGGGCTTCTTGTATCTTGTTTCAGAAATCTTTCCTATCCTAAGGTTGAAGAGACATTATTCTATGGTTCCTTCTAATCATTTTAAAGTTTCGTATTTTACATTAAAAATCCCTTGGAGTTTATTCCTTGGTATGGTGTGAGGTAGGGATAGCCATCTATTCTGTTTTGTTTTTCTTTCCCCCATGAGCTACAGTGTATGTCTGCAAGGATCAAGTTTCTGTATGTGTAAGGTCTATTTCTGTGATTTCTGTTTTATTCTATTGGGTCTATCCCTTGGGCCATAACTACACTAAAAATAAGTCTTGATATCTGTTAGGGCAAATTTGCTACCTTAATTTACTCCAGCAATGCCATGCCTATTCTTGACTCATTGTTTTTCATATGCATTTTAGAAACAAATGTCAAGTTATATGAAAAATTCTGTTGAAGTTCTTATTGGACCTGTATTAAATCTATAGATCAACTTGAGAAAAATTGAAATCATTATGACATTGACAGCCCCAATCCATGAACATGGTTTTTTAAAACTTTATTTGCATGTTTAATATCTTCCAATTTAGTTTTATACTTTTCTCAGTAGAGGTCTTGCAAATCATTCATTACATTTGTTCCTAAGTCCTTTATATTTGTTTTTATTATAATTAATAAGTATAATTTTGTTGTTAATGTGTAGAAATGTCATTTATTTTTGAGTATTGATTCAACAAACTTGTCAAGCTATCTTTCTTATCCCAAGAAGTTATCTGAGGATTCTTTTGTGCTTTCTATATAAGCAATTCTATTAATTGTGAATAAATTTTGTTCTTCCATTCAAATAATTAAAACTTTTATTTCTTTTTGTTTGTTTTTGTCCTACCTTGCTGGGTAGAAGCTCCAGTATCATGGTGATAGCCATAAATCTTGTTTTGGTCTTGATTTTAAAGGGAATTCACCTTGAGTATAATTGAGCTATAGATATTAGGTGAATACTCATTTTGAGATTAAAGAAGTTCTCCTCTATTCTTAGTTTTCAAAGTGTTTTTGTTGTTAATCAGAATTGATGTTAAATTATTTTATCAAATAAAATGTTTTTTCTCCATCTATTCATATGGTAACATCTATTCATGTGATTTAATCTGTTAATGTGGTGAATAATATTAATAACCAATGTGGTCATAATTTATTTTTCTGTTTCAACACTACTAGATTCCATTTGCTAATATTTTGTTTAGGAGTTTTAGATATATGTTTTTGGTAACACTGGCCTGTAATTTTCCTTTCTCATTCTGTCCTTGTCAGGCTTTTGTGTTAAAGTTTTGCTGGTCTCATAGAATAAGTTGAGGACATTTTTTTTGTGATTTTTTGCTTTTTTTTTTAAGGTTTCATAATACCCAGTCTTCTCAAATGTGTACAAGCCCTCTTGTACCACTAATGGGAATAAATTAGTTTGACAATATTAAATCTTAAAATGCAATATCTTTGACCCAGAAATATCACCACTATGAATTTATCCTATGGATATACTCAACCAAGTATACAAAAATATGTGTACAAGGACATTTATTGTTGTAATAGCAAGAGACTGAAAACAAACATCCCTCAATTGGAGATGGTTAAAAAAAAAGTACAGTATTTTGTTGCCATTACAAAAAGGGTGAAGTAGACCTATTTGTGCTGATGTGTCAAGTTCTTCAAAATCTATAATTATGGTAAAGTAGGTGGCAAAGCAAGAATATGTGTATGTATATATGTGTGTGGTATATATGTGTGTGTGTATACATACACACACACATATATACATACACATATTCTTGCTCTGCCACCTGCTTTACCGTATGTGTAAACCTGCTTTACTGTGTGTGTGTATGTATATATGTATATACATACACACACACATATATCCCATTCCCATTTGTGAATTTTTAAAATGATAGCTATGTGGATGTACCTACACTATTTCTGGAAGGATACTCAAAGCCTTATACACAGGTTACCTCTGGGGAGCGGGGATGGTAGGGAACTGTGGAACTATATATCTTTCCATGCCATTTTGTAGTTCGTGTACACGTGCATGTGCATGTCTTGGTCCATGTGTGCCTGCACCTGGGCTGCAGGAGGGCCTGCGGGCTGCAGTGGCTCACTTCCCACTAACCGCACACACTCACACACTTCCCTTCTGGCCCTTGAGGTCTGTCACCCATTCTAGAAAGGAAGCCCTGCATTGGGCCAGGGTTTGGCCTGAAGAAAAGAGTGGTTGGAAATGTTAAGTTGACATAAATAGGAAGCTCTGTAACCTCATGCAAGCATTGCCTTGGAAACCAGAGCCTGGGCGGTCTCCATGGAAACCGTTCTCAGCCTTCTGCCTGAAGGAGTTACCACCCACTGGTGCTGGAGTCTTACTGATCAGGCACCTCAGCGCTTCAATAAACGCCTAGGGAATGATGGTGAAATGGTCCCTGCCCAACCCAGCCGTGCCTGTGTGGGGCTGCAGGCACCCCCAGCTGTCTGCCCAGGAGGGAGAAAGAGCCCCTCCACACAGGACATGTCTTCGTGGGGAGGCACAGCACGTGTGAAATGCAGCAGGCCACCCAAGGCAGTATACGCAGTATGCTCAGAATGAGGAGGGGAACCCATGTCCAGAGGTTTTGGGGGGGTCTGGACTCTGCCACTGACCACCGATGCAGCTGCGGTGGGCTAACGCTGGCTCTGGGCAAGTTACACCTGCCAGCTTACTCTTCTGTAAAATACAGAGCATGGACTAAGTCAAGGTCCAAAGGTCTTTTCCAGCTTTAATGACATGCAATTGCATGTGGCCTGGTGGCATGGGGTTCAGAGGAGGGAGAGATCACAGTGTGACCAGGGCAGGCTTCCTGGGGAGTCATCTGAGCTTTGAAGGTGGTGAGGAGGAATGGCAGGGAGTGGGCGAGATGCAACAGGGAAGAGAAGTTCACCCTCCATGGGCCAGAGAACCCAGAGGCAATGTGTTGGATCCTACAACCTCCTGGGGCCGAGTTCCCTGGGCTCTGGAAGGGGGACTTTGGGTCCAGGGCTTGGGGGTGGGCAGGCGGCAGGGATGGGTGGTGCGGTCCCAGGAGGTCCTCCCCATGGCGTCTCCTCATCCTCGCTGGCTGCCGCACACACTCCCACTGCCAGAGCACAGAGGGAGGGATGCGAGAGCAGAGGAAAGTCGCTGCGCCAGCCTCCCACCTGTGGGACAAAGGGCCCTGTCAAGGGAAGCTGGTGGCCTGTCTGGACACCAGCCCTGGAGCCGGGGCTCTTTGCCTGGCAGAGAACTGCCGGGAAGGGGAAGAGGGGCGAGAGGGAGGTCAGGGAGTGGGGACAGAGGCAGGGGGAGGGGAGGGCGGGCAGTGAGCCTGACCAGCACCCTTGCCCGGCTCTTACGGAGCCAGTGCCCACTAAATTCAAGCATTATGCCAGTGGCTTTCATTGATTTATTTTATTCACTTCTTGCATTATCTCTGGGGTGAGTATACATTTCATAGCCACAGACCCACAAGTGCATAAAAAAAATCTTTATTTTTCTATAATAATCTATTTCGTGTAACAATGCAGTTTTCAAATCCCCTTTTAGTCTGGTGGTGGCAGAAAATGTAATCTTGGTAATTTCGGGTAAACTCAGTCATCACTTCAGTTTCATGCTCAATCAGTCTCCGGGCAAGTGACACTTGCCAGCTTACCCTTCTGTGAAATGGACAGTGTGGACTAAGTCATTCCGAAGGTCTTTTCCAGCCTTAATGACACGCAATTGCACGTGGCCTGGCATCCTTTTGAAGATATTAATTTTCCCCCCTGTCCCCTGCCAGGGCCATTATCTGAATCATAATCCTTATATTTGGGGTTTTCCGCACCAAAACAACTTTGATGGGACACAGCGGCCACCTACTACCGCACAGTCATGTGCCACATAAGGACGTTTCGGTCAACGAGGACTGTGTATATGACAGTGGTCCTGTAAGATTATTAATAATGGAGCTGGAAATTTCCTGTCGCTTAGTGATGACGGTCATGGGCAACACGTTACTCATGCATGTGTGGTGACGCTGCTGTCAACAAACCCACTGCACCACCAGTCGGGTGAAAGTCTAGCACATGCCACAGTGTACAGTACATAAGACTTGATAATGATGATAAATATTGACTGTGTCACAGGTTTATGTATTTATCATTATTTTAGAGTGTACTCCCACTTATTAGAAAAGAGTTAACTGTTAAACAGCCTCGGGCTGGTCCTCCAGAAGATATCCCAGAAGAAGCCATTGCTATCACAGGAGGTGACTGGGCCATGCAAGCGGCTGCCCCTGGAGACCTTTGAGTGGGGCAAGATGTGGAGGTGAAGACGGTGACACGAATGATCCCGACCCTGAGTAGGCCCAGGCTGATGCGTGTGTGTTTGTGTCTTAGTTTTTAACAAAAACTTTAAAAAGTAAATAAAAAATGTTTTTTAACTAGAAAGAAAGCTTATATAATAGGATATAAAGAAAGAAAATATTTGTGGATGGCTGCATAATGTGTGTTTTAAGCTAAGTGTTATTACAAGAAGCAAAAAGCTTTCAAAAAATTAAAAAGCTTAGAAAGTAAAAGAGTTACAGTAAGCTAAGATTAAATTATTATTGAAAGAAAAAATTTTTAAGACATTTCATGCAGCCGAAGTGTGCAGTGTTTATGAAGCCTACAGCAGTGTACAGCAATGCCCTGGGCCTTCTCGTTCACTCTCCAGTCTCTCTTGACTCACCCAGGGCAACTGCCAGTCCTGCAAGCTCCATGCATGGTAAATGGCCTGTGCAATGCACCAATTTTTTATATTTATACCCTTTATTTTACTGTTCCTTTTCTTTGTTTGCTGTGTTTAGTTACACAAATACTTAGCACTGTGTTCCAGTTGCCTACAGTATTCAGTACAGTGACGTGCTGTGCAGGTCTGTAGCCCAGGAGCAATAGGCTGTACCTACAGCCTAGGCGTGTCGTACACCCTGTGGTGTCCACACGATGGAGTTGCCTAACGAGGTATTTCTCGGCTTGTATCGATAAGTGGTGCGTGACCGTGCTTGCTGGAAATAGGTGAGCCTGCCTTGCCCAGTGGCCCCTGCGGCTGGAGTCAGGCAGGTGACCATGCTCAGCCAGACATTCCCACCCAGACCACGCCGTGGGGGCAAGAGATTCCCGAAGGGGGCCATTGAAGGGAAGGGACTGCATGCTGGCAGAGGGGGTGACAGCGACACCCAGAGTCCTGCGGGCAGCAGGAGCATGGTGGCATCCTCTCCGCAGTTCTGGAACCTACTTTGGACCGTGGTTCCCTTTGTGGCCTCCCAATTGCCGAAGCAGTTTCTCCAGCCCACCCAGTGATTCTCTGACCCACCCAGTGTCCTGTCGATAAATTCCTTTCTTCCTAAACTAGCCAGAATCTTTCCTGTTGCTTGTGTAACGGTGTTATTGAACAAGAGATCCTTGAGGGGTATAAACAGAAAACAACTTAAATCTCCCTTCCCCAGTTCCTATTGAAACCTGTTAGGTGGGGTTGGTTCTCACCCAGGCTTCAGTGACATCTAAGGTAGGTTTCTTGGTTTTTCTGGTCAATCTAAGATAATAAAAATTCCTTGGGTCACTTTTAGCCACAAAAATCCAATTTCAGTAATTGCAACATCTAGCTATGAAAAATAGTCAAGACTCCAAACGTCATTGGAAGCTAAAACTGCTCCCCTCCCAGGCACAGGCCTGCCCACACGGGAAGCCTGCCCGGGCACGGGGTGGGGGGGTGGGGGTGGGGCTGGGCTGGCTCCTCCACCCTCTGTCTTCCTGCGTCTTGTCTCGCCCTGGGCTCCTCCAGCTCCCCCAAGGTTGGGGCAATGGGGTGGGGGGGGGTTGGTGCAGGGCAGGGAAGAGAGGAGGGAGCAGGAGAGGTCCTTGGTGTTCCCTGGCACCAGTCTCCCCTCCCCGGGAAGATGCTCCGAGGGAGTATCCTTTCCCTGTCTCCCTCCCCCCCAGTGCAGGTAAACCTCCCCCAGCTGCACCTCCTTGGGCTGGGTCTAAGTAACTCAGACCAGCTTCTGAGACCTTCATACGCCCTTCGATGCTGCAAGGGCTGTTGCTGGCTCCGTGCTCCAGGCAGTAAGCAGGCACCTCCGGCCACAGCCTCTGGCCACTCGCGCCCCAGAGGCTTGTCCATACCTGGGCCACGGGACCCCTCCCGGTGGCCTGCGTCAAGCTGGGCCACACGTCAAGCTCTCTGGGCAGACTCGGAGAAGCCCTTCTCACCAGGCGTAGGCAGAGGGGTGGTACATGGGACTCTGTGGTCATTCTCTCCTTAGGAACGTTCTCTCCAGTCAGCTCTTTAGAGAGCCAGGAGGAGGGCTGGGCAGGGGCTGCAGGGGTTGGGGTGCCTCCTTCCAGAGTCTTTCATTTTGGAATGTCTGACTCGTGGGCACAATCCCTCTTCTCTCAGCCCCCCAAGGGGTGCTAACCCCTGGTGAGGGGACAGTAGGACCCAGATCCCCCATCCTCCCCACACCTCCCTCCCCCACACCCTCCCCCCAGTCTCTGATTTCTTTTTCCTTCGACTTGTGGAGTCCTTGGCTAGACTTGGGTAGGGGGGAGATGTGGGGAAAAGGGAAAGGATGAAGAAACCCCATTGGGCCCACATATTCTTTAGGCCCCTGGGCTCCCCCATGGGCATCCCAGACAGCTGGTCCTAGAGCTGAGGAGGCTGTAGTGGGGAGCCCGACCCCTAGGGGCCTTTTGTGCACACCCAGCCTGAGCTGGGGCCTGAGGGTGCTCAGCCTGCATCCTGATCACGGAAGGAAGGTTGGGCAGCCTTGCCTCAGGCCGAAAGGTCAGAACTTTGAGTGACACCCTACCCATCAGTGGGGACAGTACAGCCTGGGGGTGGAGGTAGGACAGTGGGTTCTAGACTACCAGACCTGGGTTTGAATCCTCTTTCTGTGATTGCTTTGGCTACCTATTTCTGCATAACAAATCCCCCAAAACCTGGTGACTTAAAAGAGCAGTCAAGGCTGGACGTAGTGTCTCATGTCTTGTAATCCTGGCACTTTGGGAGCCTGAGGTGGGAGGATCACTTGAGCCCAGGAGTTCAAGACCAGCCTGGGCAACATAGTGAGACCCTGTCTCTACAAAAAATAAAAATAAAAAAATTAGCTGCGTGTGGTGGAACACGCCTCTAGTCCTAGATACTAGGGAGGCTGAGATGGGAGGATCACCTGGGCCCAGGAGTTTGAAGTTATAGTGAACTATGACGACACCACTGAACTCTAGCTTAGGCAACAGAGTGAGAGCTTGTATCAAAAATGAAAAAAAAAAATAAAAAGGAGCAATCATGTGTTCAAGATTTTACCATTTGGACGGGGCCAAGTAGGAATGATTTGTTTTTGCCCTATGTGTCATCAACTCAGCTTTTTTTTTTTTTTTAATTTATTTAATTATTTTAGAGATAGGGTCTCACTCTGTCTCCCAGGTTGGTCTCAAACTTTGGGCCTCAAGTGATCCTCCCACCTCAGCCTCCCAAAGTGCTGAGATTATAGGTGTGAGCCGCCATTCTCAGCCTTGAGTTGTCTTTGTGAGGGGAAGAACAATCTGCTTCTAAGATAGGTTCATATCAGTTCAGAGCTCGGCTGGGACTGTCAGCCGAGAGCCTCAGTCTCCTTCCGACAGGCCTCTCCACTGGACTGCTTGGGCTTCCCCACAAAATGGAGGCTGGACTCCAAAAGGGAGGAAGCAGAAGCCATCTAGTCTCCTTAATGTCTGAGCACTGAGGTCCCAGGACACCATTTCCTCTACATTCTATCGGTCAAACAGTTAGGGTTTCAACCCAGATTCAAGACAAGGGGACATAGCTTCACCTCTTGAGGGGAGCAGTGGTATGTGTGCCCAAGGAGTGACAAAATTGCCTCTGGCCATCTTTGGATACACAGTGAATTGGAACAGGTTATTCCATCTCTCCAAGTCTCAGTTTCCCTGTCTATAAACTGGAGGTAACAATATCTATCTCACTTGGTTACTGATAAGATTCAAGAAGCTCTCAGTTGAGCCCACACGAGTTGGAAGAATGTACAAGTGCAGCCCATGGCTCAAAAGAATTCATTGTCAGCATTAGATGATCCTGAATACACAGCATGTCCAGGAGATGGTGGAAAACTTTTCCCACCATTAGGTGTCTGCCTCTGCCACTTCCTTTGTCTGGTCTCCCTCCCTGCCTCCAGGTCCTCACCCTCAAGACCCCCTTGGCCATTCCTCCACTTCTGCCTGCGATTCACCCTAGAGCCAAGGTCAGGACTTAGTGCCTAGAGGGGCTTTTAGGCCGTCAGTCTCCCCAGGCTGGGACCCATCGCCCGCACCCTGTGAACCAGGCTGACGTCATCCTCCCTGCTTGAGCCCAAACCCGCTCTGTGTCACCCAGACAGCCCCTCCCGCCAGCTCCCACTAACTAGGAGAGGTTGTTGGAAACCCAGAGAGCTGACCTCTTGGGTGCCTCCGAAGGGCTCCCCGTTGTGGTAAAATTAGCTGAGTAGGGAAAGAGGGAAGTAGGAGAAGAGGAAGGAGAGAAATGGTGCGTCTTTTGAGAGACGACCCCCAGCCGCAGTTACCGGTCATCAGAGCACTATAGTCGCCTTGGCAGCTGCCCGGCCCAGCCCTTTCCATAGGAAGCAGAGGTGGAGCTGACCAGTCCTTCCAGATCCTCAGGCCCCTCTGAATTCAGGCAGTCAGAAGCTGTGGCTGTGGCAATCTGATGGAGAACTGTGTAATTTGGGAAATGGGGCAGCTCTAGCCAGTCTGGGGACCCTTGCTTCCTGTTTCGAAAAAGATGGAAAACCTGATTTTCTAGGTGTTCAGAAACGCCCATTTAATAGGGGCAGGGCAGGCCCGGGCTGCCCAAGAGCCAGGTGACTGGGGGCCCCGAAGCAGTTGGGTAGGAGGCACAAGGTGCATCCTGTCTCAGGAGCGCTCCTTCTCCAGGCGTCATGAGGACATCCTAGTCCCGACCACCCAGGTCCGTAATCCCGGGCAGAGACCCAGGCCCACCCAGGTCGTATCTCCCCTAGGTGACCCCCTCGGGAGCAGAGCTGTCCCTGAGCTCCTGATTCTGGTCCACCGTTACCATGGAGACCGCAGTTCCCAGAGCTCCCCGGCCAGGCTGTGCTGAGCAGAGGCTGTGTCTCCAAGACTAGGAAGGTTTCCAGTTGGATCGCCTCCGACTTTGTCTTTTTGTTGTTGTTGTTTCTGGTAATAAAACTCACATTTACCAGAATTGGGGCAAACACAGGGTAGAAAGAATAGTATTTCGGTGATTATGCCAAGTCCCAGGGCTTTGGTGGCCCCGCTGCAGCAGCCAGAGCCCGGGGAGTTGGATGCTGGGGCTCAGGAGGGCTGTGTTCTGCCAGTTTTGCACATACCGTTGCCCTCCTCGGGGAAACGGGTGCGCAGGAAGTGAAAACACCCCACACCGTGTGCCCTCGGAGGCCGGGAGCCGTGAGGACACCCCCACCCTCGCTGCCATCGCTGCACAGACAGAGCATCGTCACAGTTTTCCAAACTGTTAAGAGACGTTCCTTTGCACATTGTTCAGCTCACGAAGGCTGCAGGCTGGGATGGAACCAAAACACGAGTGAGTGAGGAGGAGAAGTGAGTCATTCATTCATTCCACACACACTCTTGAGCCCTATTATGTGCTGAGCCCTTTAGGGACTGGGGACAGAGATGAGCAGACAGCTGGCCCTGTCCCCCAGGCGCTCACAGACCCGGGATTAGCAAAATGGCCCAGACTCTGCAGCCTCTTTGCCGGCATGGACCTGATGTCTAGGCCAAGGCAGAAAACGCAGGCTTCAGAGCATCGCTGAGAGGCCTGCAGTGCTGCGGGCCCTGGGCTGTGTGACAGACCCAAACAGAGCTCACGGGGTAGAAAACAAACGGGACTCTACCGGACAATGTGCTGAGTGTAGTGATGGGGGCGTCTGGGGCACCATGGAAGCAGGGATGTCTGGACCAATCAAGCAAAGCAGGGGACCTACATGTTTGATTCATATTAAATGTCACACGATGTCATCAAGGCCAAATGCTTTCACAGTTTGTTGACCTTGGCAATGAAGCCATGAGACTGCAGAAGACCATTACTATGCAGGTAGATGGTGACCACAAACAGCCCCACAAACAGCCACTAAAGGCCACCCTTTCCCTCCCCAGCCCTCGAGGCCAATGAGTAGAACCGAGCTCCTTAAATTCCATGACCTTCTGGCTCCTGCAGAGAGAGGGGGGCTGGGTTTAACCAGGACACAGTGAGCTGAACAGACTTCTGCACCCTGTAGGCTTGAGACCAAGTCCTCCCTTCCTCCTTGGCTGTGGGCTGGGCCTGGGTGGACCCTGGGTCTTCTGTGATGTTCTGCCACCCATCTGCTCGTCTATGTCCTTTGGCAAAATTTCAAACCTAGTTGTTTGACTTTGGAGTGCCACCCACCTCCACACCCAACTCCACTGTTTCAGAACTTCTCTATGACATGCAAGAACACAAGGGGACTGGAGTTTACAACTTCTGTTCAGCTTCATTAAATATTTGCTGGACAACTTTTATAGGACTTATTTCGAATCCATGAAGAGGAGCCAATTCCACCTTTTCCTTTTTGGGACGCTAAGGACTGTCTCTTGGTTCTCACTAGAGACAGCAATGACTGCTGCAGTGCTGGCCACCTGACAGTCTCTTTGTGCAAATGCCAGTCAGCCCTGGGCTCAGCCACAAAGATATGCAGACCAGGTGGTCCCCAGGAGCACCATGACGACTCTAGCTTTATCTGATCCCATGCTTTCGGGATCCCTCTCTATCAGGCACCTCTTTTATATGCCACTTTGGATCTTCTCACTTATCTTTGAGCCACTGGCCACCAGTCCACTGCTGAGACCGCCCACTCTGCGTGGACTCTGACCAGCTTCCCCCAGGCTCACCCAGCAGCCCCTGGGCTCAGGTCCAGGCTGTATACCCCTTATGCCTCCCCTGGATGCTGGCACGTGAGACGCTGCACCCACCCATGCACGACCAGCAAGGCTGGGCAATTGACACCCCATGGGTGAGCCAACTTGAGGTGGGAGCCTGTGCACAAAGTCTTCTCCCTTTCCCCCTGGAGGGCTGTACTGAGAAACATTCATACAGCTTCTCAGGGGATGGGTCTGTGCAACTGAGCAACCAGTTAAGCTGTTGCCCAGCCGTGGCCAGCTCCATCACACTCTCTGCAGTTGACCCCACCTCCTTCCCAGTCACACTCCCCTTCTCCCTAGGGTCACCCTCCCTGAAAAAGGAGTGGCACATGGGCCTTGGCTTCCCACTCTGCTTTCCAAAGAACCCAAACTAAGCCACCTTGAGTTCCTTCCAGAGCTCTTCCACTCCATGGGATTTTCTTGGTGCCACAATCACCACCCACTGTCCCCCTGAGATGGACACATGACCCAGGCTGGATGGTAGTGCCTTGTCCCCCTGACCACAGGACTAGGGTCAGGAACTGCCATGTGACCAACCTGCGTCTTCCCTGGGGACTGATATGTGGACACGGGGGGTCTCACGCACCAGTAAGGTCACTGTCTTCCCTGTCCTCTCCCAGCGGTGGATCCCTCCTCATCCAGTCCAGGCAGCTGCCCCCCAGCTCCCTAGGAAGCCTTTCGTCACCACCCCAGCCTGCTGAGATCTTAGCTGCTCTGCTTGGAAACACCCAGAATCCCCAGCGCAACTGCCGCCGTCAGGCACGCCTTGCCTTCTTGTTTGACGCTGACGCTGTCACTGTCACGCAGCCAGTGATGTGTGAGCCTTGTCTGCTGGGCACACGGCTCTACCGAAACCCGCTGTGGATTCACTAGCCAATTGGGGCAGGCAAGTGCTTCTACCTACAGAGAGGCCAGGTGTCCAACAAAAGGTGACCACATGGTCCCAGTTTCCCTGGGACTTTCCAAGCTGTAACATCGAATGGCCTGCACCCTACAAAACCCCTCAGTCCTGGACAAACTGGGACGGTTTGTCACCCTGTTCCACGAGCAGGCGTGAGCACATTGTTGTCTAGGGGAAGCCTCCTTTTGAAGTGAGGGGTGTAGACTGTGCAGATTCAGCCCAGGCCCCAACTGCTTACTCATTTAACATGATTTATTGAGTTCCTTCTGTGTGTCTGGCACTCTGCTAAGTTTGGGGTATCTGGGAATTAACGAGACCTAGTCCCTGCCCTCAAGAGCTCAAAGTTCAGAGCGGGGGTACGGAAAATGTTTTGCAAATGATCAGATGACAAACATATTTGACTGTGTGAACCATACAGTCCCTGTCATAACTACCCAGCATTGCCATTACGGCTCAAAAGCAGCCACAGACGGTAAGGATGGGTGTGACTGTGTCCTGATAAGACTTTATGGGCAGCAGCCCTGGTGTGGAGGTGGCGACAAACACACAGAGATTCAGAGCACCTGCCAGGCCCCTGCTGAAGGCAGTGGCTCCGGGTGGCTCTGTAGGTGGCCATGTGGCATGTCACATGGTCCCATCTCCCCCATCGTGGTTGACTGGACCAGGGGTAAGCACCTGACCCACAGCCAGCCCCTCCCCAGGCTGCCGGAGAGCAACACAGGAGGACAGGCCAGCAGAGATCATGGCCATTAACCAGAACTATGGTGGCAGGGACGGAAGCTGAAAGGGCAGAGCTGGGAAGCGTCCGGGGCACTCCAGCCCTTCCAGACCTGAGCCACGTTCCAGGCTCCACGAGGCCCAGCCCAAAGGGACTTGCTGTGGGCCTTCCCTGGGGTCCCTGGCAGCTGTGACTGGAGCTGAGAGTCCTGTCTTCTTTATTTCCATGAATATCCTTACAATAACTCAGCTTTGCTTTTCTTTCCTTCTTTCTTGTTTAACAAGTCAGTAATTTTTAGTAAAATTTTTTTTTCAGCATATTATGGGGGTACAAATTTTAAGGTTTCAATAAATGCCCTTCCTCCCCTCCCCCCACAAGTCTGAGTTTCCAGCATGACCATCCCCCAGATGGTGCACATCTCACTCATTATGTATGTATATACCCGCCCTCCTCCCCCCTCCCCCCTGCCCAATACCCTATTACTGTAGTACCTATGTGTCCACTTAGGTGCTGCTCAGTTAATACCAGTTTGATGGTGAATATATGTGGTGCTTGTTTTTCCATTCTTGGGATACTTCGCTTAGTAGTATGGGTTCCAGCTCTAACCAGGAAAATATAAGATGTGCTATATCACCGTTGTTTCTTAGAGCTGAATAGTACTCCATGGTATACATATACCACATTTTATTAATCCATTCTTGGATTGATGGGCACTTGGGCTGTTTCCACAGCCTTGC
>VSMD01111486.1:0-10005 GCA_008750895.1 Mirza zaza
GGATAGTTTCCATGTCTGCAGGTGGGTGTGGAGCCTTCCAGGCCTGGACTCTGCCTGGGTGTCTATGGATTACAGCCAGGAGTGGCATGGCCAGGTTACTCCCGTGGTCACTGACTGGCTGTGGGACCCCTTCCCTGGGCAGTGAGTGTAGCGGGACAGTTGGGCACCTCCCTGATCCCTCCTCCTGGGCAGCAGGACAGATGACAGGGTGATGTTGGTCTCTGCTTCCAGGAGTGGTGGCTGGGCATGAAAGTCCAGATGAGACCAGCCCTTTCTTTGAGAGATGCCCGTGCTGGCACCTGTCTCCCTCCAAGCTGGGCCCTTGCTAGGATGTGCGGCCCTGATGTCCTGACAGCAGCTGGGCCAGACGCACATGAGGCTCAAGGCAGGCCCGTGGCGGCCCCTGTCAGGCCTGGTGTTTACTCTGCCCCTCCCCAGCTGGCTGGCCTGGGTGGGGAGGGAAAGGCAGTCACATGAGGCCTCCAGCCCTGGGGACAGAATGTCCAAGCTTCTTGCCTCAGCAGGCCAGTTGGGGGAGGACTGGCTTGGGGAATCCAGCCCCTGCCTTGGGATTGGCTGTTTTGAAGGCGGGGTGCTCCAGCCCAGGACCCTTCCTCTGTTCCTAGCAGCCGGAGTCTCTCAGCTACCTGGGTACTTGGCTGCAGTCCCTGTTGAATAAGGAACAGGCTGTGTTCTCAGTGAGGGTCTTGCTGGTTTCACCACGGGTTTCTCTCTCAGGCGCCTCTGGTATGAAAAGACTCCTTTCCCGGGGCAGGGCGGGCCTGCCTGGCTTCCTCCCTGCTCCACAGGGAAGTTTGGAGGTGGGTCAGCCTGCACTGCCAGGGGGCTGCCTCCGTCCCCACTGTGCCCTTCACCTCCTCTAGGACACCCTGCTGCTGGCAACTGCAGTCTGTAGGAGCCCTGCTTGGGCTCTGGGATGTGAGTGGCAGTCCCTTCCCATCTGCCTGGGCCATGGGGGCAGAGCTGGGCTTGGAAGAGTCAGTCCCACGTCCACACCATGGCGTGGCCCACCTGGCTCATGGGGCAGGACCAGCCATGCAGACCCCTGTGCAGGGAACTGTTTCAGCGTCCTTGGTGAGGTCCAGAGATCCATCTCCCAAACCCACATTTCTGTCACAAGGCCCATAGACTCTACTCTGGGGAGAGAAGCAGAGGCCACTGTCCCAATTTAAGGCCACAAGGGTGCCAGGCCTAACCTTGAGCAGCACAGGAAGGATGGAAGCATCTGAGGGCCTGGTTAGGCCGGCAGTGCTCCCAAGGGAGGAGGAGGAGGAGGCGGAGCGCTGGAAGGCACAAGGCAGGAGGGGAGTGCCTACCTGAAGGAGGGGTGGGGTGGTATCTCCTGGAGGCTTGTGAGAATGCAGAGGCCAGGCCCGGCCCCACATGGGGAGAGGAGCCGCACAGTGGGGAAAGGGCCCAGGGTATATTCCTGATGACAGTACCATGAGGGCAGGCCTGGGTGGGGTAGGTGGCGGGCACCTGGCCGTGCAGGTGTGACAGGGCCCCGTAGGAATGGGCCCTGTCCCTGCCGAGTGGTATCTGCTCTGAGACCTGGCCACCCCTGACCGCCATAGGCGCTGGGCAGTCAGTTGAGCTCTCTGCTTGCCCCTTTTCTAAAGCACTGCCTGGTGTCTGCCCAGGAGTTTCCCAGATGGAAACAGTGGTGGCCTCGGGCTGTTTCATGTGGCTGAGCATGTGGGAGCAGGAAAGGGAGTGGCTCTGATCCAGAGGGAACTTCTCTTGTCCCTCAGTCCTGGGGTTGGGTTTACTTGTTCCCTGGAAGGCGGTTGGCCACCCCACAGGCAGGTGGCTGTGTCATCTGAACTGTGGGCTGGGAGGTTTCTGGATGGAGCCTTCCCCTCTGGTCTTCAGGCCCCTGCGGCCCACATCTGCTGTCCTTGCTACACAGGTTTCTGCCCCAGGCAGTGTCTGAGTACCTCCCCGCCTTAGTGTGGACTGTGGGTCTCTCTTGGGGATAGCTTTTGCCTGGTTGTACCTGGGCCTTGGCTCTGTGACTGGTCTCAAGATGTCTGAGCCAGGGGCCTCAGGAAGGCCCAGGAAACTCCCCGCCCAGGCGCGGGTCGCATGTGGGGCCTGCCTGCTCTTTCATTACACCGTGATGTTTCGCTATGTCCTGCTATCATGTCTCGTTGCCAGGGCTAGGTGGCCGGAGCCATGGCTGCCTGCCAGCTCACATCCCCAGGCTGGGCCTTGTGGGTGTGGTGGCACGTGGGAAGCCAGTGCAGGCTGTGCCTGGCTGCCTGGACTTTTGAGTCCTGACCTGGGTGTCTGGCTCAGAGTCCCCAAATAAGGGCCCTGGGGTTGCCTAGGAGCCAGCCAGGGATGGATGGCTTCTTGGCAGTGGCCCAGTGGCCCAGGGCTAAAGCTGCGGCCAGGGCCTCCTGGCATTGAGGCCTCCAAAGCCGGGTTCACTCATTACTGCCCTTGGCGGGGGGCGCGGAGCAGAACTGCAGCCCTCCAAGTGAGTGAGCTCTGTGGTAACTTAGTAAGGCTTTAAATGCAAAGGCGCATGATGGACAAAGCTGCTGGCAGGGGTTAGGGTTGGAGGAGCCATCCCTTCCTCTGAACAGACTTCTCGGCCCTGGCTCTTTCCCAAGTGGCACAGCACCCACACTGAGTGCAGGGAAGCCATGGGCGGGGACTGGGCGGTGGTGGGCACTGTGGAGGAGGGATTGGCCATTGGGGACCACCCATGGGGATGGCCAAGGGCCACAGCAGCCTGGCCTCCTTTTCCCTCCTAAGGTGGGGCAGGTCCCTGGGGTAGGCCTGGGGCATGATGAGAACCCAGCAAGGGGTTTAAACCAGATAAGATGGTGAGATCTGATTTGCATTTTAAGTGAAAGTTTCTGGTTGCTGCTTGGAAAATAGGCCTCAGGGACAAGAAGGCAGCAGGGGTTGCCTGGAGGGTGGCAGGACTGAGCTGGCCTTGGTGTGGTGGGCTTGGGGGTCCACCCCATCAGAGAGCAAAGGGCCTCCGGTAGATTTTGGGAACTTAGGATGCTTGGTGGCCTCCCCTGACTGGCTCTGTGTTCCATGTTTTCCTTGGAAGCAGGAATCCCTACTGCACACCCTGGGCTGTTTTGAGGACTTGCCTAGTGGTAGGGAGGGATGGGCTCCACCCACAAGGGCCCTAGCCTTCCTGAGCCCCATAAACTGCGGTCCCTCCCAGGCTCAGGAGGTTCCTCCAGGCATGGGTGTGGCTGGGGCTGCGCCTTGGAGCCAGCCCTCCGCCAGGGTCAAGGTTAGATCCACAGGGTAGCCTTGATGGGAACTTGCTGTTACCTGCGGCCTGAGTGCCATGACCCTGACCTTCACCGGCTTCTTCCCTGCAGGTCCTGCACCTCAGCTGTGGAGAGGGATGGCAGCGGTGAGTGAGAGGCCAAAGTTCAGGGACAGGTGCTGTACCTGCCCTGTACACACCCTGGTGGCTCAGAAGAATCTGGGCTCTGGGCTCTGACATACCTGCAGCGCCTGATAAAGGACGGCCACTGCTTTCTCTTGGCCCTCCTGGTGGACCAGGCCTCTGATGGAGGCTCTGCCCTCCTGGCTCTGTTTGCTCCAGGAGGAGTTTTAGCCAGGGGGCTGGGGAGCCAGGGTGGGACAGTGCAGGCACCAGGCTGGGCAGGGGCCTGGGGACATCTGAGAGCCTGCTTCTGAGCCTGGGCATGTGTGCACCTTCCCAGGCACAAGTAAGAGGGAGAGGCAGTACCAGGCCCACCATGCCTTTGGAGACCGCAGGGATGGTGTCATCAGTGCCCGCACCTACTTCTACGCCAATGAGGCCAAGTGCGACTGCCATATGGAGACGTTCCTGCGCTGCATCGAGGCCTCAGGTGAGGCCCCCTCTTGGCTGGCAGGGCCTGGGCTCGTGGAGACGATAGTGGGTGAACACCAGGCTATGCTGAGTGAGGGAGCTGGGCTCCAGTCACACGCAGGTCACACCTGTCCAGCCCCTTCCTGACTGGCCCGGCTGCCTCCAGGGAGGCACCTCCTGCCCCAACCCCTCTTTTGCTCCCTCTGCATACTCCTTCTCTGGGTGACGTGCCAAGATGGAGCTGTAGGAAGTTGGCCTGTGTCGGCTGGCTGAAGTGCCCCAGCCCCGGGGTCGAGGTTCCCTTCAGGGAGCTGGTGCCAAACCTTCCAGCAGGGAACCCCTCCCTGGTACAGCCTCGGGGCCCCAGAGGGGAGCGGCTGCCGCAACGGGCAGGGAAGCCCAAGGTCACTGAGGCCCAGTGTCCTTCATCAAAAACGCACCAGACCCTGCATGGCCTGTGCTGGCCCCGCAACCCTCCTGTTAGGGGCAGCGGGTCCCACGCCATCTGAGCGTTTGAGGCTCCTAACAGGGCTGGAGGGCCCAAGTAGCCGGCAAGGCCACCAGAGCATGAGGGTGAGTGCGTCTCCCGGCCACCACCTGCTCTCCCTGGGGGCGGACAGAGGGGAGGGCCACACAGAAGCAAATACTCCAGCCTGCCTCCGCTCTGCGTCTGTGGGTGTGGCTCCCAAGGGGGCCGCCTATGTTGCTGGTGGCACAGGAGAGGAAACTGAGGCAGGGAGCCTGTTGAGGCCGCTCCTCAGTGGGCAGGTGGCTTCTTTGTCCACTGTCACCCTGCACACACGTGGCAAACACAACTCGCCCCTTCCCACCCCGTGGGGGCCTCAGGGCTGCTGTCACCCAGGCTCCTGCCCGCTTCCCACTCTTGCCACCCCCATGTGCCTCTCTGGGGCCTTCACAGCTTTTCCTGGGGCTTCTGACAGGTGGAGCCTGTGAGGACGGCTTCTCGGCCATTAAGCTCACTGCGTTGGGGAGACCCCAGTTTCTGGTAAGTGCCGGAACCTTTCACCCGCAGAGCTGGTGATTTGCAGGTGCACATGTGGATGCTGTAGAGGCTTGAGCCGTGCTGTGCAGGGCTGGGGTGGGCAGTGGGTGTGCACCCCAGACGGCATTCAGGCCTGTGTTTGCAGCTGCAGTTCTCAGACGTGCTGACCAAGTGGAGACGCTTCTTTCACCAAATGGCTGCAGAGCAAGGGCAGGCTGGGCTGGCTGCCATGGACACGAAGCTGGAGGTGGCTGCACTGCAGGTGGGGCAGCCCTCCCCTTCCTGGACGCTGTGGGGTGGCACCCTGTGGCTTGGGCAGAGCTCTGCCCAGGGGAGGTGGCTGGGCAGTGGTGCCAGGAGGTTCCTGGAGCTGATGGAGGTCTAGGTGTGCGGTTCACTCTGCAGCTGCTGGAGTTGGCTGGGGAGGAGGGGCAGGTCAGAGGGACCCTGGATGGGGCTTGAGGCTGAACAGAGACAGAGGAGGTGCTGGTGGGAGGCACTGGGAGCCTCCTGGTAGGGGACTTGCATCTGCAGACAGGCGGGAATAGACCTGTCAATGCAGCAGAAACACAAGCCAGAAGTGGGTTCTGCTCTCGCTAACGGTGTAATGAAGTCAGATACACAGCACCACAAGCCAAGAAGTGGAGGACGTGAGTGAACGGGGCTGACCCAGGCCTTCTCACTTCTCAAGGAAAGCATCGCCAAGATGGGCATCGCGTCCAGGGCAGAGATCGAGGGCTGGTTCAGGGTGGAGACCCTGGGCGTGTCCGGGTGAGAGCAGCCCCCAGGCTAAGAAGGGAGTGTCTGACCGTTCAGCCAGGGTTCGAGTCCAGCAGTATCTCCCGATGTGGCTCCCTCCCCTGGCGGGTGGGCCTCGTGGGTGACAATGCCCAAGGAGCCACTCCTCGGAGTTGCACAGAGCAGGAGTTGGCAGGGAGCAGGAGTCCCAGGGGCTGAGGTGTGGGCAGCATGAGCACCGGGCCAACCCAGGCCCCAGGGAGGTTACAGAATTATGTGGGTCCCAGACCAAGGGTGTCACGCTTGGTCCTCCCCGGGGCCCATGCTGGCAGGTAAAGGGTCAGAGCCCCCGCCCCGGCCTTGGGGCCTGGCCTGCCCGCCCCGGCCTCCTGCCCCTCCGAGGCTGTGTCTGCCTCCGCCTGCCAGGTCTGTGCTGGGCTCAGGGTGGCCACGTTTTTACTGCCATCTAGATGCAGAAATGTTTGTATTTTGGTTTTAATTTTTTAAATGGTGAATGTTATTTACATTTTGTCTGTTTTTTTAAAACTGATCACCAAGGTGGGGTTTGTGGTGGTTGGGTTGGAGGATGCTCTTTTGGGGAATGGTTGGTTTAGGCCTGAGTCCCCTGACTGATCCCAGTGCCCGGGTGGAGCTGCTGCTGGCCACCGTGCTGATGCGCCTTCTCCCCCAGCACTGTGGACCTGCTGGACTGGAGTGGCCTCGTCGACAGCAGGACCAAGCTTTCCCAGCACCTGGTGGTCCCCAACATACAGGTAATGCATCACCTTACTGACTCAGTGCAGCATAAGTGTCTCCTTTGGCCTACCCTGGAGACCACTGGCCCCTCAGAGACCCCTGTGATGCACAGAGTGCTCGGTGGGACAGAGACTCACATGGAGCCTTGCAGCAGGAGGAGACGGTATCTGGGGACCTTCCTTATCTATCCTGCGTGTTTGTTCTCCTCAAACCTCAGAGCTGTGAAATGGCAACAGTCACTTTATTTCCCCCTCATGGTTCTAGGGTTGATAGGGCTTGGCTGTGTGATTCTCACAAGGGGTGTCCAGGGCAGCTGTACTCAGAGGATGTGGGGCCGGGGTCCTCTCTGAAATGCCCTAATTGTGCTTCGCAAGGTCAGTACTGGCTGCTGGCTTGGGCTTCCTCTGAACATGGCGGCTAAGTTCCAAGGGCAAGTGTCCCCTGAGACGAGAGAGCTCAGCCTCAAACTTTGAGCCACCGACCTGGAGCCTCAGGCTACAGCACGTCCAGCGTGGTCCTTCTGCAGGGCCACCAGCTGTTGGACACTTTAGCATGTGTGGGGCTGGAGATAGATGCCATCTGTGCCCAGTGGAGCAAGGCCACCGGGGCCGCATGGGGCAACAGAAGGCCATGGTGCTGCCCGGGCCCCGCAGGGTGGGTGCCTGCCACCCTGAGCACCTGGCTTCCTGAAGGCATCTTCTTGGACGGTGCTTTTAGTCCCCCACCACGCATCCGTGTGTGCTGCACGGCTGTCCCTCCTCCCTGCTCTGAGCTGAGCCCTCGTTGGACTGGGTGATCAGTGTTCATTTCCTTAGTTTTCTATGGAAGCTGAAGAGGGGCCCTCCCCACAGTGGTAGGGCCTCTTAGGGACCTGGGGTGCACATTTTGGGGTTCGGGCCTGGCATGGGCACTGAGCTCCCTACTGGTGCTGCCAGGCCTTGTGCGGGCTGGCTGCCAGGTTTCAGAGCTCCAGGTCACTGTGTCTGGCTAGCGTAGGGCAGGGTGCTGACCTTCACGTGCAAACAGTGGGAGTGAGGAAGACGGGCTGGTCCTGGGGCTGGCACTGGGTACTGGCAGGTCTAGGTGGGCCGGGGTGGCGCTGCTGAGAGAGGAATAGCTGGGGCCTTCCAGCCCTCACTGTGCCCCTGCCACGTGCTGTTCCCTCAGACAGGACAACTGGAGCCCCTGCTGTCCCGGTTCACTGAGGAGGAGGAGCTGCAGATGACAAGGATGCTGCAGCGGATGGACATCCTGGCCAGGGTGAGCCAGCCCTGCGTGGGTGGAGGGCTGGGACTCAAGGGCCCTGGAACTCGCGCAGAGCCAGGGTACCTGCCTCACTTGAGCCACAAACATACCCGTGCACCTGTCAGAGAGCCAGGGAGGTGGGCGTGCGGCTGATGATAGACGCCGAGCAGACCTACTTCCAGCCGGCCATCAGCCGCCTGACGCTGGAGATGCAGCGCAAGTTCAACGTGGAGAAGCCGCTTGTCTTCGGCACTTACCAGTGCTATCTCAAGGTAGGCCCTCCCTGTGGCCTACGTGCAGGGAAGGGGTGCCCTCAGCCAGCTCCGTGCGTCTGCTGGCCTCACTCTGAGCACAGGCTGGGGGCTCATGGGGTAGCGAGGGGGGAGTGGGCCGTGCCCCGGGGGGCTGGTGGGATCCTCTGCAGCAGAGTTGGCCCCTGTGGGGTCTCGGTTCCCAGCGGCTCTGCCCTTCTGTGCAGGGGAGGCCGAGGCCAGGGTGACTGTCCCGTGCAGAAAGGAAGGCCTCCTCTGACCCTGGCTGCCTGCCTCCCTCCTCGGGGCCAAGAGCATGAAGGGAGCGGGAGGAACATGTGACATGCCTGGCACCTGAGCTCTGAAGGCTTTGTGTTCATTTCCTCCAGTTTGATTTTAGTTCAGGATCCCCTAAGAATGTGATGACAGCTCTGGGCCCCTCCCCAGAAGGCTCACCTGGGATTCTCCATGCACTCAGGGAGTCCAGGGGCCCTTTAGCCTGAGAGCACTGAGCTCCCGGGTGTGAGCAGATCTGGAGCTCTCAGGGACGAGCCAGGTGCCCAGAGGACACAGGGTGGTGAAGGGGTCCAGGCAGGTGCCTCTGGCATGCACCCTGTCTCAGGCAGCCCAAGAGTCTGGACCACAGAGTGACTGCTGGTGCTTAGGCCACTCCCCCACAGGGCCTCCCCCCAGTAGGCGGTGCCCCACACAGGGCTGTCCCCCCAACAGGGCTGTCCCTAGGCCACAGAGGAGGCTGCAGATGTTCCCACTGTCATTGCTCTTTGAGGACAGAGGTCAGAGGCCCATCCTTACACCTGTTCCAGGGCCCTTGAGCTGTACCTCCCCAAGATAGCTGCTGCCGGGGCCTGGGTGCTCCAAGCTGACTACACCTGGGAGCACCTGGCTCCAGGAAGGCCCCATCTGGCTGTTGCCCTGGCTCAGCCAAGCTCCCTGTGAATTTTGGCCCTGGCCCCATAGGATGCCTATGACAATGTGACTCTGGATGTGGAGCTGGCTCGCCGTGAGGGCTGGTGTTTTGGAGCCAAGCTGGTGCGGGGGGCGTACATGGCCCAGGAGCGTGCCCGAGCTGCGGAGATCGGCTACGAAGACCCCATCAACCCCACGTACGAAGCCACCAATGCTATGTACCACAGGTGCGCAGCCTCCTGCCTCAGGCTCCCAAGGTGGGGCGGGCACGAGGGACCCAGCTGAGGGAGGGCCTCGGGACGACACCGCTGCCCTACCTGCCCAGGCCAGAAACCCTAGCAGGAGCCTGAGCCGTGTGTGTCCTGAAGCCAGGACTCATAGATCTTCTGCTTCTGTGTCACTTTTTCCACATTAAGGTTTTTTCTTTTTTAAATTTAGAAAAACCTACTGAACAAAACAAAACTGGCCACATTCCCCCGGCTCCTGCTCACACTTAAATGAGAGATGTGCACGGGCACCTGGCCCTCTCTGCACCGTGGCTCGGCCTGTTTCCTTTTTAATCCACACGGCGGGATAATCAGCTGTTCTTCATCTGCTTTTATTGCTCTAGTTATCTGGGTGATCTGAGCTTTTCCCTCTCAGAGGTGTGTGCACATGTTGCAAAATCAGAGATCCCTGGTATCTCCTAGCCAGCTCCCGCTCCCTCCCCTTGGCCCGCCCAGCACATTCCTGCCACACCATGCATGCCTGCGCCATCGCTGTGTTTGCTGTACACTCTGTCCGTTGCCTGGTGCATTTTTTATTTAACGCTCTATCTGGATCTTCCTGTGTCAGCATGCAGAGTGTTGGACGTCCAGGGCTCTGTACCTGGCGTCTGCGATCTTTGGTTTTCAGCCTGGTTATTACAACAGGGACTCCCCGAGCATTCTGTTCCCCTCTGTCACACATGTGCTGTCTTGGGTTCTCTGTGTCTGAGGACACAGCTCTCACACATTCCTGGAAACGGAGCTGCTGAGTCAGAGGGAATGTCCATCAAGCCTGCAAGTGTCCTTGCTGCTTGAGGGCAGTACTGTTCTGTCTCCCTGGGGCACAGGGATGCTGCCCTGCCAGGCCTCTGGGGACCTGCTTCCCTTTATTTCCTCGTGGGGGCAGGGCACACTGCAGGGTCCCTTCCCAGAAGCAAAGCTGCACATGTCAGGAGGTGCATGGGCAGGTCTGGGCCGGCCCCC
>VSMD01111488.1:0-68505 GCA_008750895.1 Mirza zaza
AGGGGCGAGGGCGAGCGCTGGGTGCGGGCGAGGGCGAGCGCTGGGTGCGGGCGAGGGCGAGCGCTGGGTGCGGGCGAGGGGCGAGCGCCGGGTGCGGGCGAGGGCGAGCGCTGGGTGCGGGCGAGGGGCGAGCGCTGGGTGCGGGCGAGGGGCGAGGGGCGAGGGGCGAGCGCCGGGTGCGGGCGAGGGGCGAGGGGCGAGCGCTGGGTGCGGGCGAGGGGCGAGGGGCGAGGGCGAGCGCTGGGTGCGGGCGAGGGCGAGCGCTGGGTGCGGGCGAGGGGCGAGCGCTGGGTGCGGGCGAGGAGAGCGGGTCGCGCGTCTCCCCGGCTCGGGAGAAGCCCAGCCCCCATCTCCCACGGTCCCCGCGCGTCGACAGAGAACCGCCCGGCCGGGGGCGCCGGCGGCTGCGGGACGAGAGGCGCGATCCCGAGCCAAGCCCGGGAAGCCGAGGGCCTCGCCGCCCCTGCGCGGCCCGGAGAAGGCTGGGCCAGAGCCGGCCGGCGCCCGGCTGGGACGAGCGCGAGCCCGCGCGGGCGCCCGGGAGCGGCTGGCGGGGAGGGCGCCCACGTGGGCCGCCCGCACTTCCGCCCGCGCCCGCGCCCGCGCCCGCCAGGTGGCGCCGGCGCTCCAGCGCGCAGCCCGGGCCGGCCGGCGACCGCTGGAGCCTGAGCCCGGGATCCGGCGCTGGAGGGCAGCGCGGCGGCCAAGGTAGGGTCCTGAGCCCGGGCGTCCCCGGGACCCGCGCGGGCGGCGGCGGGCGGCCGCGGAGCCCCGCGCGGTCTGCAGGGGAAACCCGACGAGTCGGAGCAGCCGCACGTGTCGCGGCCGCCTCAGGGGACCCGGAGACCCGCAGTCTCCGAGCCGGGCCTAGGAGCAGAGCAGAACACCAGGTCGCTGGCGCACAGACCTCCTCCACTCGTCTCTGCCTCTGGAAAGGGTGCCCGAGCCCCCAGGACAACAAGTCCTAAACAGCAGAAGGGGCTGCGTGGCTGATAAAATCCAAAACACCACTTCTCAAACTTGTCTGCACGTTGCCATTGCTTGGGGAGCCTTAAAAATGCTGATGCCCCAGTTCCACCCTCCAGAGACTCAGATGGAATTGGTCTGGGTTGAGCCCTGGGCGTCTGGATAGTAAAATGTTCCCAGGAGATTCCAGCTCGCAGCCAATTTTGAGGACCCTTGATCTAAGAGTTAGAGAAAAGCTGAGGACATTTGTTTGTTATAGCCCAAAACGCTAACGACTCCCTCCTCCCCACCCCCCACGTCCTCCTCCCCTCACTCTTCCTCCCTCTGCCCCTCCTCCTCTCTCATCTCTTCCTCCTCCTCCTCCTCCTTTTTCTTGTGCCTGTGCCTTTGTGCGGTCAAACCCAAGATAACAAACCAACACCCCACTTCCCCTCCCCCCAGAGGGCTGGTTCTGAAAGGATTGAACTGGAAAGTGAACAGAGAACAGAAAGACAGAGTGTGGAATGTGAGAGAAGACTATTTATATAACAGCAAAGTGTTACCAGCATGGGTTTGGAGTCCCTGACAATCCCAGATCTCACTGAACCATCCTCAGTTTCAGTTTCCTTGATCTGCAAAATGGTTATGATAGAATAAAACCCTAAAAGGGATGCCATGGGAATTGTTAACAATGAAAGCTAGTGTTTACCAAGGGTTCGCCCTGTGCCAGGCACTGTGCTAAATGCTTTCTGTGCATTGCCATGCTGACTTTTTTTTTTTTTTTTTTTTGAGACAGTGTCTCGCTCTATCACCCAGTCTAGAGTGTCACCCAGGCTAGAGTGCCATGGTGTCAGCCTATCTCACAGCAACCTCATGCTCCTGGGCTCAAGCAATCTTCCTGCCTCCGCCTCCCAAGTACCTGGGACTATAGGCGTGTGCTACCACCCAGCTAATTTTTTCTATTTTTTAATAGAGACGGGGTCTCACTCTTGCTCAGGCTGGTCTTGAACTCCTGACCTCAAGCAGTCCTCCCACCTTGGCCTCCAGAGTGCTAGGATTAAAGGTGTGAGCCACCGTGCCTGGCCGCCACATTGACCTTTGACCAAAACCCACAAGTAGTACTATAAGTACCCCATCTGGCAGCTGTGGAAGCCAAGGCTCAGAGTGACCCAGGAACTTGCTCAAGGTTATATAATTAATAAGAGGCAGATCCCATGTTTGAACCCAGGCAGTCTGATCCAGAGCCCACGTGCAAAAGAACAGTACTCTCCTGTTTCCCTTGTTGACAGAGAACATGGAGAGGCACTAGCACGGGGCAGACACGTGGTATGTCTCCATAAACACTAGCTATCATTGCTGTGAACAAAGCACTTCCACTAAATTGACTAACTCATTCCATCCATGGTTATTACTGAGCGCCTACTGTGTGCCAGGCAGTCTTCCAAATGCTGGAGATGAAACAGTAAGACAGAGGTAAGGAGCCCCCAGTGAACTCCCATTCTAGGGAATGAAAGAAACAGAAAGGAAGTACCTTGGATTCTCATTATTTGTAAACTCTGCATTTGCAAATTCATCTACTCGCTAAAATGTATTTGTAACCTTAAAATCAATATCCATGCCACTTTCACAGTCATGTATGGACATGTGCAGAGCAGTGAAAAAGTTGAGCGGCCCAATGTGCATGTTCCCAGCTGAGGTCAAACAAACAGACCTCTGCCTTCTTGTTTCAGCTCTTATGCTATAAACAAGTGTCCTTTCTGTGACCTATTTAGTGCCACATTTTTTTTTTTTGCATTTTTGTGCTTTTTGTTTGTGATTTGGTTGTTTTAAATGGCCCCTAAGCATAGTGCTAAAGGGTTGCTAGTGTCCCTAAGCATAAGAAAAGGATGTGGCATCCCTTATGCAGAAAATATGTGAGTGTTAAATAAGCTTCATGCAGACATGAGTTGTGGTGCTGTTGGCTGAGTTTGATATATCAACAAGAAGATATATTGAATAAGGTGTCTTTCAATGGAAACACACAGAAACCAAGGTTATGTATTGATCTGCCAGGCACGGGGTGTGGTGAGGAAAAAGTGTTTTATCCAGAATGTGCAGCATGTGCAAAGGTGACCAAAAGCTTGGCACGGTCAGGGAACTCAAGGAAAGCCAGTGGGCAGGGGGTGTAGTGGTCAGAGGGAGCACAGGTGCAGTAATGCAATAATACGCTGGACAGAGAGGCTGGGGCCAGGTGGCACGACGTTTTGTGGGCAGCTCTCATTTCATCCGATTAGCACAGTAATCCTGGCAGGCCGGACAGGATCCTTTCCGCTTTTGACAGATGACAAAATTGATGATCCATGCCATTAAATGACTTCCCAGAGTTACGCTGTTGGTAAGCAGCAAAACTCACCCCTCCCCACCCTTCGTCTTAATCTAATGTTAAACAGACATTCAGTTATTGAACAGAGATCACAGGACACGGTCCTGGGCTGGAGGTTTGGTTTGTTTGGGGAGGAATCAGTAACTAAGTGGCAGCAAAACCCATCAAGTGTAGATGAAACCACCGGGGACAGTGGCAGGGTGTGGAGATGAAAAGTTCTCATGTCCTTTAACTCAGCGGTCCCCAACCTTTTTGGCATCAGGAACCAGTTTCATGGAAGATAATTTTTCCATGGACTGGGGGTGGGGTGGGGGTACATAGTTTCAGGACGATTCAAGTGCATTACATTTACTGTGCAGTCAAATCTCTCTGCTAATGATAATCTGTATTTGCGGCCACTTCCCAGCGCTAGCACCACCGCCTCAGATCATCAGGCATTAGATTCTCATAAGCAGCATGTAACTAGATCCCTGGCATGCGCAGTTTACAGTAGGGTTTGAGGTCCTGTGAGGATCTCATGCCACTGCCAATCCGACAGGAGGTGGGGCTCAGGCGGTGATGTGAGTGATGGGGAGCGGCTGTAAACAGAGATGAAGCTTGGCCAGCCCTCGGCTCACTTCCTGCTGTGCAGCCCAGTTCCTAACAGGGCACAGACCACGACCAGTCTGCAGCCCAGGGGTTGGGGACTGCAGCTTTAAAACATAAAAATATTCCTAGTATAAAGACATTAATGCATCAGTGAAAGAGTCTTAGAAACCTACAGAGGGCAGAAAGAGTGAGGGTGATCATAAAGATGTAGAAAAAGGAGATGTGAAGTTCTGATCCAAACCTCCCCCTGAATGCTGCATCTGTCGATTGACCTCCCCATTCTTGGGGCGGCCACCAGGCCTCCGTTTGCCTCTTGTCCTTTGAACAAAGGATCAGAAAACTTGTTCTGTAAAGGTCCAGATAGTAAGTATGTTGAGCTTTGTGGACCATATGTTGTCAGTTGCAACTGCAGGGTCTCACTTAACATCGTCAGTAGGATCTTGGAAACTTTGATGACGTACAGCAGGTCCTTAAATAATGTCATTTTGTTATAATGCTGTTGGGAAACTGCCATTGTAAATGCAGCCACAGATGGTATGTAAACAAATGAGTATATCTGTATTCCAATAAAACTTTATGGACACTGAAGTTTGAATTTCACATAATTTTTATGTGTCACAAAATTTTGTTCCTTTAATTTTTTTGTGGGCCAGATGTGGCCCATGGGCTGTCATTTGCTGACTCTTGATCCAGAACATGGGATCAAAAGATCAGAAGGATACCTAGTATCCATCTATAATAGTTGAATCCCTGCCTAACCCCTGAGTCTCCATTGAACATTCGCAGCCATTTCTTGAGTGCCCCAATAGAATGGAACTTACCTTCTTACTGTGCAACTCATTCCATTGGAAGTTTAAAACTGTGCCATAGTTAGGGTTTCCCCCTAAACACTCCATGAGGCAAGGATTCAGGTGCCAGATTTTATCTGGGAAGTGATCCCAGAAAGCCCAGTGAGGATGAAATGAACTGAGGAAGGGAGAAAAGGCAATAAAGGATGTGTTGATGAGCGAGCTACTCCTGGGCAGTGGGAGCTCAATCCCTCAGGGACCCTTGGAGAGACTGTGGAGCCCATTTCAGAAATGTCTCACAAAGAGACAGGGATGCTGGGCTATTTCCCCAACTCCTGCCCCCTATGAGAGTTGCTCCTAAGCCCTTCCCTGCCTGACAAGTCTGGCCTATCCCACTCACTGTCTGCTCTGCACACCCTGTGGCCTGAAAACGACTTAATACAAAGTAAGAGGCAGCCAGTGCATCTAGAAACCGACTACAGGTAACCTGGGGTGCGCTGAGCAGTAAGGGTGGGGCACCCACAGCGTCTGCTACAGAATGTTTCTGTCTGCTTTCTGAGATGTGCCACTCATACCACCGGGGGCCATGAGAGATGATTTAATGCAACACAGAGGGATGTCTTGCTAAAGAGCATGAAGTCTTAGAATAGGAAAATATTCCCTTTTGAACCGTCTCTTTGATCCTACCCTGCCTGCCTCTCAGCACCCTCAGGCGGCCCTCTGCCCAGAGCAGGTGCTCCACCCACACTGGCCTTTCACTTCCTTGAACTCGCCAGCCAACAGAAGAAGCCAACAGAAGAAGTCTCAGTGAAGTACTAGAATGCATTGTAACACTTGCTTGCCTCCCTTTTAATTGAAAAGACAGCAGTCCCCCAATTCAGGGTACCTAACAGGCAGTAGTAAGTGTGACCATTTGATAACATTGTTAAAATGGTGACAATCTAATAACATTGTTTCATTTTATGTTTATCTTTATAGTTTCTAACTATATACAAGTGTTACTTTGCATGTACAGCAGTAATAAGTTTCCTCTAAAATAAATTTATATAAATCATATGTCCATTTAAAGAAAAATATTAATGGGATAGGTGGTATGAGAATATAATAAAATATAATGACCACCACTTATTGAGCTCTTGCTTTGTATTAGATGCTCTTCTAAGCACTTTTTGTGTATAATTCCATTAATCCTCACCGATATGGATAAAGTACTGTTTGAAGTAGGCACTACTATTAGCCTTGTTTTACTACTGAGAAAACAGACATGGGAAGTTGAGTAACTTGCCCACAGTTATATAGCAGTAAGTGACAAGCTGGAAAATAAACCCAGGCAGCTCTGCTCTGGAGTTTGTGCTCTGAACTGCAGGATTACACTGTTTCTCACAAACTTGACAAAAGAGAAAGGGAAAAAAATATGTGAAGGTGATATTTGAATAACTAAAGTTAGAGGAAAACTGCATTTCAAGGTTCCTCTGTTTTATCTGTCTTCCTGTATCTGTATGGTACCCCTTGGTTGCCATACTTTCTTCTGGAGCCTCAGAGAATAGGACTATCCCCTTTTTACTATGATGGTCCTTTTGATATTTGATGACGGGGAACTGGTTGGCCCTCCCAGATCCTCCTTGCCCTACATTAAACATCGCCTATTCCTTCCTTTTGCTTGTGCTCTATTGCATGTTCTTGGTATCTTGCCCCAAGCACAGGGGACCTCTTTATCCCTTTTTTTTTTTTGAGAGAGAGTCTTACTCTGTCACCTAGGCTGGCGTTCAGGGGTGTGATCATAGCTCATTGCAGCCTCAAACTCCTGGGGTTAAGCCGTCCTCCTGCCCCAGCCTCCCAAAGTGCTCAGATTACAGGCGTGAGCCACCACACCCAGCTCTTCCTTATTCTTGTGTATCCAGCAGAACCTATAAAGTCAGCTTTGTTGCTGTAGCACTTTTTTTTTTTTTGCTGGTCTCCCACAGCTCATTCTGGGCTCAGGGTAGATAGTTGTGGCCGGGGTGACAGAGGTGGCAAAGGGCAGCTCCACAGTGATGTGCAAGAGGGAGGCCAGCTGCTCCATCAAGGGGCACCTGTCAGGGCCAGCATCATAGAAGGTGGTGATCCTGTTTCTTTGCCAGCCTTACATGGAGGTTCTTTAGTGCATTGGCGCTAACCAGGCTGAAATCGACGGAATAACCAAATTCACAGGAGCCTGGTAAGGAAGCCAGCCCACAGATGTGTTAAGTCCCAGTGGGAGAAGCAAACTGCAAAGCAGCCTGAAACCTTTATGCCAGCTCGTCGGCACATTCTTTCTCCTGTGGGAAAGTCTACACGGAAAGCCACATTCCATTTGGAAGGTTAGTATTTGTAGAATCAAAGCAAGGTGAGCAAGACGAATGATTTTAATAGCCAGGATAGCCTAAGGTACTTGTATCCTCGGAGGTATAGAAGAGACTAACATGGCAGCACCGCTGGTGTAATTCCCTAGCCCTGTGCTCCTGGTAGACATGACTAATCAATTACCATGCCTTTTCCTTCCTCCTGCTTTCTGGACCAGCCTTAAGATTTTATCAAGAGAGTATTCCAGGGAGTTCTGGCCAGACCCCTGAGCTGCCTACCATATTCAAGGAGGTTTTCAGAGCTCCCACTACTCTGGACAGTGTGGAAGACAAGACAGATTCTCAAAGACTTGCTCTTTCCTATTGCTTTTTCTGAGCTCCTCACACATCACCATTTCTCTCTACCTATAATTCCCTCAGCTTATGGTAATACAATTGGCTTGCTTTTTTTTTTTTTTTTTTTTTCCTTGGTCAAGTCTTGATTTGATTTCCAGGCCTTGATCCTCCCAGCTTTGTCCAGAGACACATCCTGTCCTGTCCTTAAGGATTTCTGCAGATCAGTAATCACAGATGTTGTGTGCATTTCACTGGTAGATACTCTCCTTGTGCTTAGAGGTGACTTACTTGTACTCCTCCGGAAGCAGTTGGCTGGGATGTTGGGTTTTGTTCTATTACAGAATTGCAAAGCATCACAGTTTTAAATTGTCGTTGTTATCACTCAGCTACAACTGGGGCCTGGAATACAAGGGGTGCTAGAGAACAGTGACACAGGAGAGGAATCTTAGGCACTAAACCCAGCAAATCATTGAGTTTGCTGCTTTTGAATGCTGGCTATGCTTAACCAAAGAGTTAGGAGCCAGCCTCCCAGAGTGCTAGGATTACAGGTGTGAGCCAGTGTGCCTGGCCTGAATTTGTATTTTTAAACTAGCTCCCGGCTGGGCACGGTGGCTCAGGCCTATAATCCTAGCACTCTGGGAGGCCGAGGCTGGCAGATTGCTCGAGGTCAGGAGTTCAAAACCAGCCTGAGCAAGAGTGAGACCCTAGCTCTAGTATATATAAAAAGAAATTAATTGGCCAACTAATATATATATATAGAAAAAATTAGCCGGGCATGGTGGCACATGCCTGTAGTCCC
This sequence comes from Mirza zaza, assembly GCA_008750895.1. Lineage (NCBI taxonomy): Eukaryota > Metazoa > Chordata > Mammalia > Primates > Cheirogaleidae > Mirza > Mirza zaza. The sequence continues at coordinate 8,140 of VSMD01111488.1, forward strand.
AGCTACTCGGGAGGCTGAGGCAGCAGGATTGCTTGAGCCCAGGAGTTTGAGGTTGCTGTGAGCTAGGCTGACGCCACGGCACTCACTCTAGCCTGGGCAACAAAGTAAGACTCTGTCTCAAAAAAAAACAAAACAACAACAACAAATAAACTAGCTCCCAAGGCATTTCTTATATGTAGTAAAGTTTGAAACCCACGTAGGCCTGAGTGCATACCCAGCTCCACCACTTACAGGCTGTGTGTGCCCTTGGATAAACTGCTTAACCTCCAGAGCTTCAGTTTTCTCAGCTGAAAAATGGAGCTAATATTGCTACCTACCATTTAAGGTTACTGAATAAGATGCACATAGTAAGTCCTCTATGAATAGAAGTTGTTGTTATTGTTAGTCTGGCATTCAGATTCCTTCTGGATCTGGCTCCAAATCCAGACTTAGCTTCCAAGGTAACAAGACAACAGGCTTGTGTGGCAGATGTTCCTACACTGAGTCACCTTCTCACTAATCACCTCCTCTCCCCTGCCCTGCCGATGCAGCATTCTCTCCCACCTTCTGTCTCTCAGCCATACTGTGCTTCAGCAGAACAAATGGCCTGCCTCAGCGCCCTCCCCCAGTGCACACATCTGCACAGCCTCATTCCCTCAAACCCACATGAGCACTCCTTCCTCTGTGACACCACCTGAGAGCCAAGCGAGAGGACCCCTCTCCTCCTAGGAACAGCCACAGCACCCACAGCCCTTACCCTTTAGACCCTGTGTCAAAGCAAGATGCACTGGCCTGGCACGGTGGCTCACGCCTGTAATCCTAGCACTCTGGGAGGCTAAGGCAGGAGGATCACTCGAGGTCAAGAGTTCCAGACCAGCCTGAGTGAGAGCAAGACCTGTCTCTACTAAAAATAGAAAAAATTAGCCAGGTGGGTGGTGGCGCGTGCCTGTAGTCCCACCTACTCAGGAGGCTGAGGCAGAAGGATTGCTTGAGCCCAGGAGTTTGAGGTTGCTGTGAGCTAGGCTGACGCCACTGCACTCTACCCTGGGCAACAGAGCGAGAGACTGTATCAAAACAAACAAACAAACAAAAAAAAGCAAGGTGCACTGTCCTTCTCGTGATCAGTCCTCAGCTTTGTTCATCTTTCTCTCCCACCTGCACACTTTGGGCTTCCATACAAGCCTGTGGTCTTTTTTGCACCCGTGGTAGGTTTTGACAAGACAAAGGAAGTGGGGAAAAGGTCATATCCTGGGTGCTGACTGGGCAGAACTTTCAGAGGTCAAGAGGCTGACCCTGGGTCACTTCCAGTATTTTATGTACATATCTACATATATTTTTCTTGTCTTCTTTTTATTCTTTAACCTTGCAGCTTCAGCTCAAAGGATATGTTTTATTATGGTAAAATATACATGATGTCAATTTACCATCTTAACCATTTTGTGCGTTTCCTTTAGTTCAGTGCATTAAGTACACTCACATCGTTGTATACCCATCACCTCCCTCCATTTCCGGAACTCTTTTCATCTTCCCAAACTGTCATCTTCATTAAACAGCAATTCCCCATTCCTCCTCCCCTCAGCTCCCGGCAACCACCATTCTACTTTCTGTCTCTGAATTTGACTACTCTAGGGACCTCATATAAGTGGGATCATACAGTATGTATCCTTTTGTGACTGACTTATTTCACTTAGCAGAATGTCCTCAGGGTTCATCCATGTTGTAGCATGTGCCAGAATTTCATTCCTTTTTAAGGCTAAATAATATTCCATTATATGTATATACCACATTTTGTTTATCCATTCAACTGTTGATGGACACTTGGATTGCTTCCATTTTTGGCTATTGTGAACAATAGTGCTGTGAACATGGTCTATAAATATCTGTTTAAGTCCCAGCTTTCAATACTTTTGAGTGTATGCCTAAAGTGAAATTGCTGGATCATATGGTGATTCTGTGTGTAATTTTTTGAGGAATCACCATATTTTCCATGGCTGCTGCACTGTTTTACATTCCTACCAGCAATGCACAAAGGTTCCAGTTTCTCCACATCCTTATCAGTACTTGTTATCTTTTGGTTTTTTGTTTGTTTGTTTTTTATTTGATCATAATTATCCTATCCTAATGTGAAATTGTATCTCATTGAGGTTTTGATTTGCATTTTCTTTATGATTTGTGGTGTCTAGCAGCTATCGTATGCTTATTGGCCATTTGTATATCTTCTTTGGAGAAATGTTCATTCGAGTCCCTTGTCCATGGGTTGGTTGGTTGGTTTGTTTTGACAGAGTCTAGCTCTATCACTCAGGCTAGAGTGCCGAGGCATCAGCCTAGCTCACAGCAACCTCAACTCCTGGGCTCAGTGATTCTCCTGCCTCAGCCTCCTGAGCAGCTGGGACTATAGACATGGGCCACTACATCCTGCTAATTTTTCTATTTTTTTTTTTGTAGAGATGGGGTCTCATTCTTCCTCAGGCTGGTCTGGAACTCCTGCCCTCAAGCCATTCTCCTGACCCAGCCTCCCAGAGCACTAGGATTACAGGTGTGAGTCACTGTGCCCAGCCACCCATGTTTTTTTTAATCAGGCAGCCTCCTGAACCGGAATGGGTTCAAAGAGACTCATCCTTTGCCCATTTTTTAAATCAAGCTGGGTTGTTTGTTTGTTATTGAGTTATAGGAGGTTTTTTTTTTTTTTTCAAAAAGTATTTAGGATATCAGCCCCTTTCCAGACATGTGATTGCAAATATTTTCTTCTATCTGTGGGTTGACTTTTCACTCTGTTGATTGTGTCCTTTGATGCACAGAAGTTTCTAATTTTGATTAAGTTCAGTTTACCAATTTTTTCTTTTGTTGTCTGTGCTTTTGGTGTCGTATCCAAGAAATTATTGCCAAATCCAGTGTCATAAAGCTTTTCCCTTACGTTTTCTTCTAAGAGTTTTATGGTTTGAGCTCTTACGTGTAGGTCTTTGATCTATTTTGAGTTAATTTTTATTGGTACAAGGTAAGGGTCCAACTTCATTGGTTTGCGTGTAAATATCCAGTTTTCTTAGCATCATTTGTTGAAAAGACTATCCTCTCCCTCATTGAACGGTCTTGGCACCCTGTCAAAAATCATTTGAACACATATGGAAGGGTTTATTTCTGGGGTCTCTATTCTCTTCCATTAGTATATCTGTCTTTATTTTGATTACTTTAGCTTTCTAGTAAGTTTTGAAATCATGATGTATGAGTCTTCCAAATTTGTTCTCTTTCAAAATTATTTTGGCTATTTGGTGTCCTTGATACTACTGTATATGAATTTTAGGATGGATTTTTCTAAATCTGTAAAAAAGTCATTTTGATAGAGATTGTATTGAATCTGTAGATCACTTTGGGTAGTATTGACATCTTAATATTAAGTCTTCCAAGCCATGAACATGGATGTCTTTCCATTTTTCCACGTTTTCTTTAACTTCTTTCTGCGATGTTTTGCAGTTTTCAATGTACAAGACTTTTGCCTCCTTGGTTAAGTTTATTCATAAGTATTATATTCTTTTTGATGCTCATTTCTTCTTTTTGAGGCTCCTGAAACGTTGAAAAATGAAGAAATGCAAAATGGGATACCAATATGGTAGTCGATTTAACCTGCTTGATCTTCTCAGTGTGTCTTAGAGACAGAGTATATAGAAAATGACGGGGGTTATAGAGTGTCAAATGCCTAGGTGTAAGTTGCATCACAGATGTAAGCACCTGCCTGTTTACCTCCACTGTGATTGTAGGGAAGGGTCTGGGGGCTCCTCTTACCGGGGTCAGAATGAGAATAGCATGGTGTCCCCTCAGGTGGGCCCTCCTGAGGGACCCAGCGTAGGATTGTCATCACCATGGGCCTAATCAAGACTTCTCCCCAGAAAGCGATGCTGAGAACATTCAGACACCTCCAAAGCCTCAGGCTAGAGGACCCCAGAGCCCCAGCGTCATGGAGACTTTCCACCTGCAGCAGAAACAGTCACCCAGAGGTACAGAGAACAACCAGCTTGCCCAGCCCCTCCGTCCGCTAACCCTGCGGGGATTTTGTCACCAGTGTTTCTGGCCTGCATCAGTTCGAATTTGAAGGGTTTTTCTGAGGACGAAGGTGAGGGAACACAGAGTGTGACAGTCAGTCCCTGTTCAAGCGTTTCCCTGACCCCTGGAAGGCTTCTCCATGGCAGGCCTCTCCTCTTCTGTCATTCAGCCACTGGGGGGCTTTCTTGCCCTCAGGGGAGCTGATCAAACTGTTCTTTTTCAGGCATTGGGTTTATTTTGCTGCTTGTTCTTTTGGCCTCTGGGGACACATATGCAACACACACATGCACACACGCTGCATTCGTTATTACTCCAGATGTCTGCAGAATTCATAGCCCCAGTGTCTGGAGACGATCTCTGTCTCCTTTTCTCTCTTCTTGCTACCTCCTCCTCTTCCCTGCTGAAACCTGTTGTTGTCTTATTCCCAGCCGGAAGCCCCCTCTGTCACAGGGCCAGCTTCCCGGCCACTTGTTCCACTCCAGCTGCTGCTCCTGCAGGCCCCAGCCAACTCCTATTTCCATAGCAACTGAAACTCATTTTTCCATCCCTGCATTTCTACTTTGGAAAGGACACCCATAGCAGTCTTGGTTTTTTTTCTTTCTTTTTTTAATTGGGACTCCTGCTTTATTTTTTACCAATTTTTTTTTACTATGTTAAAATATACATAACATAAAATTTACTACCATAACCATTTTTAAGTATACAATTCATTGGTATTAAATATATTCATAATGTTGTACAACCACCACCACCATCCATCTCCAGAATTCTTTCATCTTGTAAAACTGAAACTTTTTGCCCTTTTGATTTTCTCCCCCTGCCCCAAGCCCCTGGCAACCATCATTCTACTGTCTGTCTCTATGAATTTGACTGCTCGAAGTTCCCCATATAAGTGGGATCATATAGTATTTGTCCTTTTGTGACTGGCTTATTTCACTTACCATAACATCCTCAAGGGTCATCCATGTTGTTGCATATGTCTGAATTTCTTTCCTTTTTAAAGAGGAATAATATTCCATTGTCTGCACATATCACACTTTGCTTATCCATTCATCTGTCAATGGATGGTTTGGTTGCTTCTGCCTCTTGACTATTATGAATAATGCTGCTATGATCATGAGTATACAAATATCTCTTTGAGACCCTGTTTTCAATTCTTTTGGGTATATACCCGGAAGTAGAATTGCTGGATCATATGATAATTCTATTTTTAACTTTTTGAAGACCTGACATACTGTTTCCCCAGCAGGTATATCTTTTTCACATTCCCACCAACAGTGCACAAGGGTTCCAATTTCTCCACATTCTTACCAGTGCTTATTTTCTGTTTTTTATGAGAGTAGCCATCCTAATGTGTGTGAGCTGGTAGTTCATTGTAGCTTTGATTTGCATTTCCCTAATGATTAGTGATGTTGAGCAATCTTTTCATGTGCTTATTGGCCATTTGTATATGTACTTTGAAGAAATGTCTATTCAAGTCCTTTGTCCATGTTTGAATTATGTGTTTGTTGAGTTATAAGAGTTCTCTGTATCTTGTGGATATTAATCCCCCATCAAATATATGATTTGTGCATATTTTCTTCCATTTATAGGTTATCTCTTTACTCTGTTGATATTATCTTTTGATGCACAAAATTTCAAATTATTTATTTTTAAAATTTTGAATTTTTTAATAATTCTCCAGTTATATTTTATACTGCCAAATCTTTTTTTAAATTGACAAATAATTGTACATGTTCATGGGGTACATAATGATGTTTTGGTGCATAAAATGTATAGTAAGCATAAATTTAAATTTTTTAATATCTAATTTGTCTTTTTATTATTATTTTGTTTAATTCACTAATTTTATTTTTAAATTCTTTAAATTATATTTTTAATCGACAAAAATGGTTCTATATATTTATGGGGCATAATAGGCTTTGGTGTATTTTTACAATGTGGGGTGATTAAATCAGACTAATTAATGAATCTGTCACCTTACATACTTAGCATTTTTTTGTGTTGAAAACATTTGAAATCTACTCTTTTAACAATTTTGAAATATACAGTGCATTATTATTTATTATAGTCACCATTCTGTGCAATAGATTCCTAGAGTTTATTCCATCTGTCTAACTGAAACTTTTGTACCTGCTGTAATTTCAATGTTTCCTCCAAAACTGGTGTTTGAATTGCCATCGTGACAGTATTAAGAGTTGGGACCTTTAAGAGGTGATTAGTTAATGTGGGCTCCACCCTCATGAATGGATTAATGTCATTATCTCAGTTGTGGGTTAGTTATCATGGGAGTGGGTTCCTAAAAAAAGGATGATATTTGGTCCCCTTTCCCTCTCTCTGCCTCCTGAGCTCACTTGTCCTCCTGCCTTTTACCTTGGGATGATACAGCACAAAGACTCTCACCACATGCCAGCTCTACACTGTTGAACTTCCCAACCTCCAGAAGTGTGAGCCCAATAAATTTCTGCTCATTATGAATTACCAGTCTGTGGTATTCTGTTACAGCAACATAAAACAGACTAAGACAGTATTCTTTGATCATGTCTATCTTTTCTTTTGTTGTCTGTTCCCATGATAGTCTTTTAAAAGGAAATAAAATGAGCCACATCTGGCATTGTCAACTTGGACTGTGCAGAAGTCCTAGCTCCCCCAGCAGTTCCCTAAAAACCCTTACCTACTTCCCTCCCTGCCTTTACTCCCCCAATTCCTCATGGCTCCTGGCTCAGAAGCAGGTTTGAGCAGAAGTCTCTGTGGGTCCTTTCTCTCTTTAAATTAATGCAAGATGACTTTGTGCTTTGCCAAGTTAGAGAAGAGGAGGAGATTAAAAGCTCTGTTACTTTGCATCAGGTGATGCTAACCTGTGTCACCAGGAGTATGTACTTATTTACCTTCCCCCTGCCTGGAAAGGTCAGAGGTTGTTTGAATATGTCATTATGTCATCCCTGAAAATGAGACTTCTACTCTGCAACCTTTGGCAGCCTCACTCCTAGGTTGGTTGAGAAAGATTTAATGACTACACTCCCAGTATGATTTTTTTGACTGACATTAAACATAAAGGAGACTTCGAGTATGATGTGAAGGGGCTTGGGAGAGCTCTCCCTTCTCTCAGCCCTCAAAAGACTTTCCTTACTGACCTGGTCCATCTTTGGTGCCTAAAATTCTACCATTGGCTGTGTATGTCCTTGGGCTCACACACCATTTTCTATTAAAAATGCAGAGTGCATGTTAAGCTGTGGTGAGCTTGGACACCTCTACCCCTAGTGCTATATCTTGCACACACTAAGTACTTAATTAGTGTTTGTTTGATTGGATTAATGTTTTAGCATATATAATGGTTTGGCAGATGACTTTCGAATCTGACATCTGGCCAGAAACACTTCTAGAACTGAACTCTGGTTAGGCGCTGTGGACAAAAAATATATTTAGTCTTTGTCCCTGGTTCTGGGCACAGAGCTCCTAAGTCCCTTGGAAATTCCAGAGTGGTTGGAGTATCTTTTGTTATTTGTAAAAAGCCCCTTCTAATTATACGTCAGTTTATGTAGATAGCCTCAGGATGGGGCTGGTCACCAAAAAGACCAAGTGATTGGAGGATTGCAACTTTCAGCCCCACCCACTGGCCTCCTTCTAGGAAGGGAGTGAGGTGCTGGAGATTTAGCTGTATAAGAATTCTTAAACCATGGGATTGGAGGAGCATCTGGGTTGGTGAACACATCAAGGTGCTAAGGTGGTGTCCCCAGAGACAGTATGTCCCCCAGCACCTTGTCGATGCTTCACTTTCATCTAGCTATTCCTGACCTGTCTCCTTTATAATAAACAATAAACATAGGAAAAGTGTTTCCCTGAGTTCTATGAGCCATTCTAGCAAATTACTGAATCTGAGAAGGGGGTTGTGGGAACCCCCAGCTATTCAGGCAGAAGCCCTGGTGGCCCAAGACTTGTGATTGGCATCCGAAGTGGGGGCAGTGTGTGGGACTGAGCCCATAACCTGTGGGATCTGCTGCTAACTCCAGGTAGTTAGTGTCAGAATTGAATTAAATCGCAGGACACCAGCTGGTGCTGGGGAATTGGTTGGCATGGGAAAAAAAAAACCCACGCACTTGTTATCAGAAGTGTTCTGTGGGTAGTAACAGATCTTAGGAGGCGTGTTGTGGCAAAAAGGGATTTTATTTTTTTTAAATTAACCACTTTTTTTGATTATCCCTCCCCTGCACGCTACCCACACCTCCATCAACATGGATAACTGAGAGGTACATGTGAAGTGCAGGAATCAGTTTCTAGTATAGCAGTTTGTTATTACAGTTGCTCAAAAAAAAAAAAATGTGTGCTGGGAAAATAAGGAGTGTCACTCTACACCTCCAAGGGGGAGACAGTGTTTGTCTAAACACAGGTCTTTGTCTCTACAACATGCTACCCCACCCACCCCTGGTGCCCAAGTGAGCTGGGCTTTTTGAGTCATTCGTGATGTGTTTTTGAACACAACATGGGGGAAGAGCTCCCACAGTCTGTTCAGCTCTCGCTATGAAAAATACAAGCTGCGTTTGACTGAATGACAAAAAGAAATCTGTTGAGCCAGGAAGCGTAGTAAATACCGTGACTCTCTGCAAATGTGCACAGCCCAAACAGCTTTTTCCAGTCTGGAAAAATGAAGAGATTTGTCTGTACAAAACCAGCCAAGTCTCCGCCCCTCTCCCTTTCTACCGCTCCACCCCCACCTCCTGGCAAGGCCTCCCACCCTGCCCCAGACATTCAGTCATCAGCTTTCATCCTCTGTGACTTGTATTGCCCCAGGAAATAACGTTGCCCAGGCTCTGGGGAGATGCACCAGCCTCCCCAGCATCTTTTAGGGATGTCTGGCTGGCTGGAGTTTGCCAGTCGTCTCTGACCTTGGCCAGAGTTGGCTCACAGCACAGCTGTGCAGTAGGCAAAGTGGGTCTTGTGTCTCTTCCCTTGTTCATTCTCTGCTTTCTCCTTCCTCCTCAGTCTTCCCCCCTTTTGCTTTGAAAGAACCTTTGTGCCATCCTTACTTCCCCAAGGCAGTGCTTTATAGAGAAGACTTGCCCAAGGTGAGATTTTGAAAGCATTTGCTATAAGCTGGTTCAGGGGGTGGAGAGAGGATGGGAAACACACACCCCCACCCCCTCATCCCCCCCACCCCCCACCCCCTCATCCCCCCACCTCCTCACCCCCCCACCCCCCCACCCCCCCCACCCCCCCCACCCCCGGCGACTCTCAAAGGCAACCGGATTTGGACAACCTTTGGTGGGTACAGAGTTTCTATAGGGGAGGGAGTTGCAAGGAGAATCTGGTCCTGTACCTTGCCTTAATGATACATTTGCATAACAGCCATGCTGTTTTTTCTTTGGTGGTGTGTTTTAGGGGGTGGTAGTGCTGACAAAGACTGTGGGGCAGTAAAGCACCCACCTAGGCCACTGGAGCCCTGGAGCCAACATATCAAACCTGCAGTTCAGTGTGCTGGGAAGGGCACTGCAATTGGAATCACAGTTTCAAGGGGTTTGAACCCCAGCTCCTATGAGTAGAAGAGTAACGATCTTATCCACCACTCTATCTGTGGTGCCTGGCAGAAGCCTGCCAACAGCAGGTCTCTCTTAATGTTTGTTGAGTCAGTGAATGAATGAATGACTTTCACTGCATACTTTTCCTCTTTGAGCCTCAGTTTCCTCCTCTATAAACAGTGATATAAAAAATTTAACAGCTACTCTACCTAGCTCACCAGGTTTGTGTGTGTGTGTGTGTGTGTGTGTGAGAGAGAGAGAAGGAGGGAGGGGGTGGGGGGAGAGAGAAAGAGAACAAAATGTATGAGTGCTCTTTGTCCCCTGCAAATTGGAATTTAAAAGTCAGTTTGTCTCAGGCTCTATGCTTTGCCCATAGTGTTTGTGATTCTTAGGGGGAGGGCTTTATACTCTAGAGTGTTCCCTAAACACTTCTCCATCCTATATTCTGAGTACCCTAAAGACAGGAGAGCATTTTAAATGTTTTTAACTAAGCAGTTTAACTCTGGGAACAAAGACTTTTAAGGTGCAGCCTTGGCTTATGGCCACTGCCACGTGCATCCTTCGCTTGGCTCCAGAACCCCCCTAAGAGCCTTCCCAGCATGGAGGTTGCCTCAGCTCCAAGAGATCGTCCAGTGCTAGGGGAATCTGACCTCCAGATCTTTGCCCACGCTGCTTCCTCTGTCTGAAGCATTCTCCTTACGATTTTACCTGTCCAATTGCAGCTCATCCTTCAGCTCTCTTGTCTTCAGTCTCAAGTTAGACTCCCTAACCAGGACGTCCCCCAGCACTTCCTCTGTATGGTCACGCTTCCTCCGCCATGCCCTCTCTACTTGCCCTGTCTGAGTGCTCACTCTGCTGAACTGTAGTCTCCCGTCACTTGTCTGCCTCCCTTTGAAACTGTGGGCCCCTTGAGGACTAGGACTTATGTCTTCCTTGCTCATTGATGTAACCCCAGTGCATATCGCAGTGCCAGATGTAATGAGAAGGTGCTCCATAAATGCATATTGATTAAGTGAGTAACTGCGTTGGGGAGATGGGGAGGGAGAAAGAGACTGGAGTCACGAAGGTCTTCTTAGGAGGGTATTATATTTACTGAAGTATGAGAAACAACACTTCTTCTACCGAAGCGGCTTGCATACAAACTAAGTATGCAAATACACCCAGACATCCCTGCACACACTCTGCTGTAGGCAATCACTGGTGCAACACACTTTCCTTGCTCTGAAATTTCTCTTCTTATCATCTCCTCCCACTCATCTTTCTTATTCCCTGTATATAGGGAGTTATAAGACTAAAAGAACCTAACTGGCAGCAAAAAGGTACTGCCAGGAAAAGAGATTAGATTGTCACACCTTTGCCTAAGATTTTTTTTTCTCATCTTTCTGCACTTTAGATTTCTGTACCATTCCACTGCAAGGAAATTCTACTTATCTTTATTATGTACACCTGAACTTTTAAAAATGCCTTAGTACGTGCTTCTGCTGGCTCTTTGAAGTCCTGCCAAATGTGTCTTTTGGCAAATAATCCTCAACTCCGTGCCTCAGTTTCCCTCTTTTCTGTCACAGAGATGAGGAACAGAAGTTGTCCTTGAAACACAAATTTTTTTTGTTATTCTTTCTTTTTTCTTTTTTTTAAAGAAGAACTCCTTAAATATGCAAAGCTACTGGTCATGACTTTGTGGAGCTTGAAAGAAAGGAAGGTGTCACTTGATTCTGCTCTGGGCAGGTGAATTTTAAGTTGTTATTGAGGTTGACTCACATGTGGTCAGAGGCTGAAGTAAACAGTTTGACCTACCAGAGAAAGAGTTCTGAATGGGCCTTGGAGAAGAAGAAAATTTCTGAAGAAGGTGGAAGGGTTGCTGGTAAGGACCCAACTGGCAGCGTGATAAAGTCACAGAAGCCTGAAAGTGTCCCTGAGCCCCAGGAACAGCAGGCGGTCCTGCCTCCTTAGGGTGCTGCTCAATGCCTTTTGGGGTGTGGCTTCATCTGACCTCCTCCTGGCTGCTTCTCCCCACATTCTCTACCCTACTGCAGGCGTATAGGACTCACTTCCTAGGGCAGGGTTGCAAACTGGTGGTGCTCAGATGAACTACAACTGCTAGACAGGTTTCGTTTGGCTCATAGTGTTGGCTTTTGCAATGCTTTTTATTTAAATCAGTTCCCAAATTGGGAGACTGCACATAAAATCCATAGCTTCACTTCTTTTGAAAAAATGGAAGATCTGGCAACTCAGGGCTCACATTCTTCCACAAGAATCAGCCAGACCTAAGTAGCTGCTGCCCCTTTCAGAGAGGATTTGCAGTCTCCAGTCCCCACTGCTCCAGGTCAGCTGCCTTTGATCATCTTACCCCCCAGGACATTTATGTTGCCTGCTGGACCTCCCTGCTGGGTGACGACCTTCTGTCCCCTAGGCTCTTAGTACATCAGACATCCTTTCCTCCCTGCCCCCCATCAAAGCTGATTTGTCCAGTATGTCAGTGCTGAGAGCTGGGTTCTTTCCGCCTTCAAGGGGATGAGCTGCCAATACATACATGGCCACAGGCTAAGGAACAGGCAAGAACCTGTTCCTCAATTCCCAGATAAAGTGCTCCCACTTTAGCAATAACCCTCTGGGAATCATGCCTGTAACTTTCTTTTTTCTATGCCATTAGTGATTTTCAAAAAGGAAGTTCCAGCCAGATAAAGGAAGCAGATGGCAGTGTAGCAGGCCTCCTGCAGGATAAATATTTTGGAGGAGCCAGGGTTTTTCTGCGAGTTGTTCCTGATAAGCCTGGATCTCCCAGGATATTGAGGTGTGTTCTCCTAAAGAAGGAATCAGGCTTTGCTTAACCTTGATAATTGAAATCACTGTTCCCCTTGCCCTTTTTTCATAAACAAGGAAATTGGAACAGAGCTAAGAGAGGCTTTTTCATGCACTTTAGGAAAGAATGAGCAATGGAAAAAGGAAATTGAGAGCTTTGGGGAGTTTATAGCAGAGGAGCATTTGAGTTTGAAATAGGAGCTGGGAATCCATATGTTTGGGAGGAAAGAAAAGAAAAGAACAGCCACATGCACAGAGCTTCAAGGGTACGTGCGGAAACAGTTATGGGAAAGGGGGCAGGGAAGCCCACGTGGGTCTGCCTTTATCAGACCCAGATGTTCAGGCAACAGTTCCCAAGATGCCCATGAAAGGGCCCAGCGCCTGCTGGAGCAGACTCAGTGTTTTCTTAACTACCAAGAAGCACATGAAACCAGTGGCTGGGAGCTTTCCACTGAGGCTCAGCGACTCCCCAAGGCCCTACTGGGGTCAGCGCCACATCAGCTGTGCACAGGCTGGGCTGCCTTGGGGCAGGACTTGAAAGTGGATAGGTCTAGCACGCTGGGTAACTGTCCCTGCCGGTCAGTCCCTGCCAAGGAGAGGCTGCCGAACCTGCCTCTGGTGCCTCCCGCCCCAGACTAACCTTGGAATGCAGGAGGTGGAAGGCCCAGGTTCAAGTCTCAATTCCACCTGGTATAAATGATCTAGCCTCTCTGAGCCTTAGTTTTACTGTCTTTAAAATGGGGAAAAAACAATTTGATAGGTGTAAATCAAACTCTGCAAAGAGTAAAGCAAAAAACACAGTAAACAGTTTTTCTTTTATTATTCATTATCCTTTTAAAATTTACTAAGGAACATTTCAAATGTATGCTCAGGTAGGCAGAATACACTCTCATGACCCAGCTTCAACAATGATCAACTCCTGGCCGATCTTACTGTATCTATATTTCCACCTACTTTCCCTTATTCCCATGTTATTTTGAAGCAAATCCAAAATGTCATCATGTTTTATCCCATTATCAAACTTATATGGCTGACTTGTTCCCTCAACCAATTTTGAGACTTACCCAGTCCCCCAGGTGGCCCTTTCTGTACCCTTTTCCCCTCCCAGGGTGCCCTCTCCTATCCCCACTACGCACTTGGTGCCCTAAACCCTCTCAAATCCATGATTCCTACTGAACTGTCATGACAGGCAGTAGCTCAGGTTGTAACCCCTGGGAGGCCTGAGATATGTTTGCATTTTATCTGGCCCCAGGATCTTTCAAGAAGAGAGTGACCCCCAACAAGTGAACACAGGAGCATCAGTCCCTGGAAAGAGCAGGAGGTGTTGTGCCACTTAGAGCCCCCAGAACCCTGACACGACATCAGGCATAAACCCTACGGGCACTGACCGAGGCCCTCCTCCTGTGCTGCTTTTCTTCCAGGGAAAGGGCCCATGGCGCAGAGAACTCCAGTGAACTGTGTCCTTGCTCAGTCGCTGGCTGCAGGGAATCAGCCTCTCCTCTCCCAGCTACTGCTCTACTGTGGACTTAAAATACAGGACTGAGCCATGAGTATAAGACTCAGGTCTTTCCCCAAGTCCTTGTATGGTGGATGGAATGCACGCTCCGGAGGCCGGGAGACCCGATTCAAATCCTGCCTCCACAATTTGTATCACATAGATTCTCCATGCCTCAGTTTCTCTTCCTCATCTGTGAAGTACGGGTTATAATACTTAATTCACAGTTGTTGAAAGGACTATAAGGCAATGCTATATCCATTAGGATTCTTTTAGTAGCAAGTGGCAGAAAATCCAACCCAAGGTGCCTTTGAGCAAAAAGGGAATTTGGGGGCCCACTTCAAGATGAAAACTTGAAATGTGGATGGATTCAGGATTTAGTCATTAAAATCAGGACTTGAATTCTCTTTACTTCCTGGCTCTATCTTTTTTAACTTTAGTCTTACGTTAATGTGTAACAAGCTGACAGCATCAGTTTTAGCCCCTATATCCTTTAGATTAGATTTAGGTCCAGAGAGATTATTTTGCTAGGACTCTCTGGAGTCTCACTGACCCTGATTGGATCATATGACCATCCCTGAAATAATCACTGTAGCCGAGGAAAATGAGATACATTTATTTACTTAGGCTGGTGTGACTGCATCTATCTGGACTGAGAGGGTGGGGGAGGGGTGGCCCATTAGCAGGAATTGCAGAGAGGATTGGGCATGGTTTCCAAAATGGAAGCGAGTGGGTGCTGGTGCAAAACTGAAGATGCTTGCTGTGAATGCTTAGTAAGTCTTCGGGTACATCCAGAAGCTTATAAGACTCCCTTCTCCTATCTCATGGAGCACTGTTTACTCCTTTTCAAATAAGTTACACGTATTTGATCTCTTTGAGCTTCCTAACAGTCCTAGGAGACAAACAGGAGTACAGGTATTATTAGTATCTTCCCATTTTACAGATGAGGAAATCAAAGCACAGAGCGGATAAAGACTTCAGCCACAGTCACACAGAGATATAACTGGCTCTGAATTCCTGGCAGATCTGCTGAGGCTAGAAACTAGGATACACAGAGCGTGGGTTAACCAAGGCCTGCCCTGGGGTTTGGATCAGCCGCCCAGGTTTGTTCCTGAGTAAACAGTCTGGACAGGTAGCAGTTGGGTATGTCAAGGACCCATTGTGGGTGCCCTGGCAGGTGGCAAGGGAAAGGACTGGTGCAGGGGCAAGACCCTGACACCCAGGAACACCCTCTTATGACTGAGCCCTTATACCCTGAGCAGCTGGGTACAAGACTTGGTTTTCCTTGTCCCAGAAAAAAAAAAAAAAAAAAAGGAGGGGGAGGCTGTGCTGGTTGCAGGGCTAGTTCCTGGACTTCTCTCAAGGGAACTTGGTCCTGGAGCCAAGAGCATCCTTTGCCAGGATGTGGAGGGAGAGCAGAATCCCTCGGTCAGATGGGAGTGGTTTGGCCAGAGCTCTCGGCACCCTCCTAAGTGTTGCTGAGATCTCCAAAGATTCTTCCAAAAAACAGCGTCCCTCTTCCACATCCAGGTTCTGAACACGTTAAGGAAGAAGACAAAGGGATGGCAGAGAGCCAAAATACCACCTTAATCACCACGGCTGCTAGCATGGAGGATGTAGCTTAGTGTGAAAACAAAATTAGCTCCCTGACTGGGCCTGGGAGAAGCATGGAACCGATCGATCATTCCGGAGAGCCTTCCCAAATTTCCCAATCAGATAAGTCATTCCATTGCCACCGACAGTGAGAGTAAAGACGAAAAGTGTGTCTAGGGAAAATCCCTCCTTGTGAAAACCGGAAGCAGGGCAAACGTGTGGCCGTGGTGAGTTATTAATCTCTGCCTGTCAGTCTCTTCTTCCGTGTCATAGGGACAATGACAGTTCCTGCCTCACAAGGAGGCAGTGAGGATTCTGCGGGGTCCTGTGTACGATGACCCCGGCCCACAGTGATCTCTCAGTAAAGGCGGCTGTGTCTGTGTACAGCCCAGGCTCGTGGAAGATGGCCTCACTTTTCTCCCCGTCCTGGAGCCCAGAGCCCCGAAGTCCTGCTGTGCCTTTCTCTCCAGCTGTAAAAACTCATGAGAACGTGGGTACACAGTGGCTTTCCAGTGTCTTGGCTTCTTCTCAGACTGTGTTCTCCCACTCGGGGGGCAGAGGGGGTGGCAGACATCCTTTTCACGGTGGTGAGTGCCACCCCACCCCAACCCCCATGCCCTGTTCCAGCGGAGCCTGGCTCAAAGTTCAAAGCCGAGGTGGCTTTGTTGAGTAATCCGGTGACACTGCCTGCCCGCCCGCCATGTAAGGGTGAGTCTCACTCCCACACACCCATTTGCCGAGCATCTGTTGCCCTGTGTTTTGTGGTGGGGAGGCTGGGAACAGACACACCACCCCAGCTGACCGCAGTGAGCCCGAGCTTCCTTCCTCTCCCCGCTGCCCTTGGGCTCTGGGTCTCACACACAGCCCCGCTCAGTGAGGTTTCGGATCCTCTCCCAGGCCGGTTGGCGCTGACTGCATCTGGATTCCCACCAACCTCTTCCTCCTGGGAGTTCAGAGTGTTCTTGGAAGGAAGCCTGGGAAGGGAAAGGCCTCCCCAGCATTCCCCATCCAGTGCTTGGCTGACAGCAGAGAGCTGAGCTGCCAAGAACTGCGGAGTCAGACAGCCCTGAGTTCAAATCCCTGGGTGACCTTGGCCAAGCTGCTCTCCCTCTGCTGCAGTTTCCTCATCTGTAAAAAATGTGACAGTGACAGAACCTGCCTCCCGGGATTACTGTGAGGATTCGGTGAGACACTAACTGTGGCACACTCACCCTTACATCTGGCAAGTGGGGCGCGCTTGAGAAATGACAACCCTTGACCGCCAGCAGGCAGGGACCTCCCGCCCTCCCGCGGTGTGCTCACAGGGAGGGGCGGACACCCTCTCCTTTTGCTCATCCCGCCGCCCCATGATAGACCTGTTGTAATTACTCTTGACATGGCCAAACCAATTTGGTTTTCTGCAAGCCCCTTTTGGGCAAGGACTCTGTCTCAATTGTCTTCTAACCCCCATGTTTAATGCTAAATGTTTGGAGTAAATAAGTGGAGAGTAAAGAAGCAGGAGAGTGCCTGGCAGGCAGCATCTGTTCGGGGACTGTTTTCCGAACTCCAGGCAGTTATTTCTGCCCCCTCCATTTTCCATCCCTCTTTTCCTTCTTTCCTTCCTCCCTTTTGATCTTCCTTCTTCAGCCCTTCCCTTCTTTCTCCTAAACGGAAAGAGCTTCCTCCTTTCCCTGTCTTGTAACATCCAAGCTCCCAGAGCTTCCCCTGAGAGCCCTTTACCCAGCCGAGAGCAGCGATTCCTCTTTCAAATTGAGTCTGTCCCCTGAATCATTCATTAAAATGCATAGGGCATGTGACCAAACTGCATAATGATTCTCTCATGAGGAAGGCTGGGAGGCAGGGAGATGCTGCCAACTGCAAAGGCAAACACTTCCCCCAGCTGCGGGCCAGGCTCATTGGCCATCGTGCCCTGGGACGGCTGGGGCTGCCGTTCATCTCCAGTGAATTAGCCAAGCCCTGGAGAGCTGCAGCCTGGCGCAGGCCCTGCAGCCTCAGAAGCTGTGTTGCTTTGGCGGGTCCAACCCGTGACCTTTCCTCAACCTTCTTCCACCCCCACTTCATCTAGTTGATCATTCATTTAAATATACTTTTAACTATATAAGTAACAGGAATACATCCTTATCATAAAAAAGTCAAACATAAAAGACAGCCCCCTTTGATAAGCCCTCCATACTGTTACCCTCTTGGAGACAAACAGCCGTTGTCACACAGCTCTTTACCTTCCAGGGTGCTAGGTGACAGCCAATCCATGAAGGTGGTTCAGGAACCCAGACACGCTTTGACTCTTCTGAACTCCCAGGCCAATTTTCAGCAAAGCAGTCAACATTCATCTTGGACACCTTCTCAGCTCCTGTCCTACCACCCCTATATCTGCCATGTGTGACCCGCACCTACCCACCCAGGCCCCCCCCCCCCCATGAATCCCTCCCTCCAAAAGAACCCTATTGTCCACACTTAGGAAGCAACCAGATAAACTAGATTATTCCCTCATTAGATATTAGCTTTGCTGTTTTCCAGAGGCACCTGCACTTTCATATTGGATTCTTAAAGAGTGAGACAGTCGTCAAGATCCAGTGACTTGCATCACTGTTCTCAGGCACTAGGGCCGCCTGTGTTCTACTTTCGGTGGTCAGCTTCTCTGAACCTGCAAATTTATATCACTTTGGTAATGACCTATTCAGCTAGCTGTGTGGCCTTAGGAAAATTACTAACTTCTCTGAATTGCATTAACTCATCTGCAGAATGGAAATAACCTCCTTCATTGAGTTGTTGTGAAGCTTAGATGGGATTATTCATGTACAGCCATAAGCACTATGCCTGGCACATAGTCAAGATGTAATTAATATTAGGTATTTTCATCATCATCATCATTTTTATTGTAATCTGTGATCGAATCACTTTTTTTTTTTTTTTTTTTTGAGATAGAGTCTTGCTCTGTTGCCCCTGGTAGAGTGCAATGGTATGATCATAGCTCACTGCAACCTCAAACTCCTGGAATCAAGCAGTCCTCCTGCCTTAGCTTCCTGAGTAGCTGGTACTACAGGCGCCCACCACCACACCCAGCTGATTTTTTCTGTTTTTGGTAGAGATTGGGTCTCACTCTTGTTCAGGCTGGTCTCAAACTCCTGAGCTCAAGTGATCCTCCCACCTCAGCCTCCCAGAGTGCTAGGATTACAGGTATGAGCCACCATGCCCGGCCCTTATTTAAGAACTTATGTAAGAACTATTTATCGAGCACCTACTATGTGCCAGGCACATTGTCCTCAATACTGGGAGTAGAGCAGTTAAAAGAGTCAGATAAGGTTCCTGCCTTCAAGGGGCTTATATTCTGGTACAAAGGTACTGCACCTTTCTGTTCCATAAGCATTTTCATCCCATTGTGTCATGTGGTCCTCACTAATGCCTTTTAGTCAGGCGAAAGCAGTTTGATTGTCCTCATTGTGCAGATAAAACACTGAGGCTTAGAGAGTTAAGCTAATGGAGATGACTATTAATAGAAACTGACCAGGTATGACTTGCCCTGGGTTCTTCCTGACTCCAGTTTCAGTGCTCTCTCATGATAGATACTGATGATGGCTTTATGGTGCAGAGGTGGTAGGCCTGGAAGGAGCTCCCAGAGCCTTGAGAACCCTGACCCTCCAACTGGAGCACAAAAGAGAGTCAGGAACTGCCCTTGGTGTGCCTCTCAGAGTTCCAGTTAGTTCTGTCCATAAAGTCTGTCAATCAACTGGGCCTAACACCACGTTCCTCTGCCAGGTGTCAGCCTTGGGGGCCTGGAGGAGACTTTATCTTAAGGAAAAAGTGTTTGCCCCTGGCCATGACCAGGGCCATGACCAGCAGGCAGGTCAGCTGTCTGAGAGTGCTTCCCTCTGGGCTCCCCACAGAGCAGGAGAGAGGATGAGGATGGCTAGGCCTGTAGGCTCAGGGACCCAGCTGCATGGGCTTGGGTTTCATCTTCAGTTGGACCTTGCACAACCTGCGTCTGCTTATTCGTTATTCATCTAGTTGTTTATTTATTTGCTTATAATATAGTGAACCCACTGCAAATTCTTCCCTTATGTTCTTCCCTTCCCATTACTCTGTGTCCCCGCCCCATCCTGAATCTTGAGTTTATCATTCCTTTTCATTTCTAAAAAATAGTTTTATTTCATATATTTCTCTAAAAGGCATATTATTTAGACGTGTTGTTTTTCCTTGCTGAAGAGAATATCCCACTGTATGTTGCTCTCTGAGGTGTAATTTCTTCTCATGTAGTTATGTTGCTAAAATTCATCTATACTGTAGCATATAGCTATGATTCCATGACTCTCTCTGTCTCCCTCTCTCTCTCTCTCTATATATATATATATATTTTTTTTTTTTTTTTTTTTTGAGACAGAGTCTCACTCTGTTGCCCCAGCTAGAGTGCCATGGCATCAGCCTAGCTCACAGCAACCTCAAACTCCTGGGCTCAAGCAATCCTTCTGCCTCAGCTTCCCCAGTAGCTGGGACTACAGGCATGTGCCACCATGCCCGGCTAATTTTTCTATATATTTTTAATTGGCCAATTAATTTCTTTCTATTTTTAGTAGAGAGGGTGTCTCGCTCTTGCTCAGGCTGGTTTTGAACTCCTGACCTTGAACAGTCCGCCTGCCTCGATCTCCCAGAGTGCTAGGATTATAGGCGTGAGCCACTGTGCCCGGCCTCCATGACTATGTTATAGTCCTCTCTATTGTGTTCCACATGTACTTGTTTAATCTCCTGTTAATGGACATTTGAGTTGTTACTAGGTTTCCACTACTTTGAACATAGCTGAACATTGTTGTATGTCTTTAAGTAAACAATGTGAATTTACCAATGTACACTCCCACTAACAACAAATATATAAAGATCCTATTGATCCATATCCTCTCTGACTCTTGGTATTATCAGACTTCTTCATTTTTTCCAACTGAAAGGGTACTAAGTGGTATCTCATGTAGTCTCTTCACGTTCCTTGACTTTCCAGATAATGGCTGATAGTGTTTGGTGGTGCAGTAAGGATCACTCTGCATGGGGACTGTGAGGATTTAGTGACACACGGTATGCTTGCAAAGCCCCTCCCAATTGGGACCATTGTCTTATTCAACTCTGGATCCCCAGTACCCAACACAGTGCCTGATACCTCATCATTATCTTCATTGGCATCATCATAACAATAACAATACAAGAATAATTATAGATAACATTTATTGGCTGCTTATTAATTGCCAGATGCTATGTTAACTAACACCTTTACTTTTATTATCTCAATTAATCATTCCAGAAACACTAAAAGGTAGGTTCCATATTACTGTTATTTTATAGCTAGGAAACCGAAACTAAGTATCTTTCCTAGAATCACACAACTGTAAACGATAGAGCCAGGATCTGAACTCTGGCATGTGACATGTAAGTCCTTAACCTCTATATTATAGGTGCTCAATAAATTATTGAATGAAGTACCTTTACCTATTGCTTTGGTCCGTTTTCTGTTGCTCATAACACAGTGCCTGAAACTGGGTAATTTATAAAGAAAAGAAATTTATTTCTTATAGATACAGAGGCTGAGAAGTCCCAGGTCTATCTCTGGTGAGAGCCTTCGTGCTAGTGCTACTCTGAAGAGTACTGAGGAGGCCCAGGGCATTAAATGGTGAGGGAGCTACATGTGCCAACCTGCTAGCTCAGGTCTCTCTTCCTTTTCTTATAAAGCCACCAGCTCCCCCTACCATGATAGTCCATTATGTCCATACCCTTGGATGGATTAATTCATTCATAAGGGCAGAGTCCTTGTGATCCAATCATCTCTTCAAGGCCCCAGCTCTCAATACTGCCACATTGGGGATTAAAGTCCAACATGAGTTTTGGAGAGGACAAATATTTAAACCATAGTACCTACCCACAACCAGAGGGTCACATGCCATGGCACTTTTACTTTTTATCTCCTATCAAATATGTTCAAATTGCACCCACATTTTTATTATAAGCAAAACTTAAGGATTTTTATAATTTTACTCTAGTCAAATGTAAGTGATCTATTTTATGATTGGTTATAATTTCTCAGTAATCATTATGCAGACTTGAGAATCTTCACTATGAGAGAGCTCTAACCTACATATTGTTCTCAAATGTCATGACATGTTTACCAATTCCTCTGTTACCAACAATTCCCCTAACCCTGCTGTATTTTTTCTCTTATTAATCATACTCACTATCTCTAACATACTGTATAATTTACCTATTATTGCATCTAGTATTTATTTATTTATTTTTGAGACAGGGTCTGTATCTCTGTCACCCCAACTAGAGTACAGTGGCATCATCATAGCTCACAGCAACCTCAAATTCCTAGGCTCAAGCCATCCTCCTGCTTCAGCCTCCCAAGTAGCTGGGACTACAGGTGCACACCACCACGCCCAGCTTATTTTTTCTCTTTTCAGTAAGGATGGGGTCTTGCTCAGGCTGGTCTCGAACTCCTGACCTCAAGGGATCCTCCCGCATCAGCCTCTTAGAGTGCTAGGATTACAGGCATGAGCCACCGCGCCCTGCCTATTGCCTCTATTGTTGACCCACTGGGGCAGGAATATTTGTTGCTTAGTTCTGTCTGCGTCTTTAATTGGTTTAGCATTTGTATATCCCTGGTGCCTATAACTGTGCCTGGCACAGAGAAGCAGCTCAACAAGTATTCGTTGAATGAATGAAATAAATGTATGTTTGCAGGAATGAATGGATAGATGGAGTGAATGAATCAATGAATACTAAGTTAAACAGTTCATGAAAATTGACTATATTATTTTGATTTTGTGGTTTTCTTGTTTATTTGGGGGCTATTTTTTCAGGTTTAAAACATTTCTGTAGGCCGGTAGAAAAGTTGGGATGCCTGAGATTTGTGTCTGTAATGCCTAAGGGACACAACAGTCCTGACCTGAAGACCCAAAACAGTGTTTTGTTGCCTTTTCCTTTCTCTCTTGTAAACCAGCAACATCAACAAGAGCAGCCTGCCTCAAGTGGGACTCTGGCAGTGAGGCAGGAGGCCTTAAAAACCAAACCCAGAACTCCTGGCAGCTTTCATAGAGCAATTTTTCTAGCAATCTACATTGGTGTCCAGGCCCAGCACGCCCCATTACACATGCAAAACGTCTGACATTTGTGCTGCCGACTCTTAACCCCTAGCTGTTATTCTTGTTTCCAAACTAGGGTGCACTAGATAAGTGCAGAAATCGGGAACCGTCGCTCCGAGTCGAACGTCGATGGCTTAGTTCTCCAAGCCGGGCCAAAGAGTAATTATAGCTTCCCTCTATGGTGTGCAGGGCAGGAGGCTGATTTAATAAAGGCAGCTGCTGTCTGTCTCCAGTCCGGCTCTGACTCATGGAACGAGGGAGTCCCAGAAGCGCTGCCCGCAGAGGGTGGTGAGCAGCGAGGGCGGGAGGCGAGGTGGCCGGCCAGCAAGGCCTGGCCCGAGGGCCCCAGAACGAGGAAACTCCCTGCCTGGCCAGGAGGAACCTGCAGCTGGAGCCAGAGGAAGTGAGGCTCAGACAGCAGCTGCCGGTCCGGCCGCAGCGGCGACTGCCGCACCCTTGCAAGGAGGCCTCTGCCGTGCGGACGCGTAAAATAAAATGGGTTAGTAATTTTCATATTCGGGATTAATGGGGGGAAGCGATCGAGCTGCCTCCAGCAGGGACGGCTGCCTCTGTGCGGTGTGCGGGCGTCTTCGCTCCCTTTCGGGGGCCTGGGCCGACCGGGTCTGGGGCGAGGAGCGCTCTCCGCACTCGCTTTCCCCCTCGGGCAGGGGCCGCGGAGGAGGGGTTCACAGCCGCCAGCCGGGGCGAGCGGGGGGCGGCTGCAGCTGCGCGGAGGCGGCAGCCCGCGCGGAGCGCACCCGGGTTCCGCGGCAGAGGTCACCGGAGGTCACGCTCTCCCCCGAGTCCCCAGCAGCCCCTCCTGGCCGGCGCGCCGGCCCCCGGCGACTTGCCCTCCCCCTGCGGGCCCCGCGGCGCGGGAGCTCCCGGCCCCGCCCCTTCCCGGCCCGCCCTTCCCGCTGAGTCACGCACCTCGCGGTCAGGTGATGCTCCCGGGGCCCTCCGCGAGCACCTTGACCTACATTCCGCGCGCGGCGTGACTGCGGGCCCGGCCGTCCCGGGAGGGGCGCCCCCGCCCCCGCTGGAGCCGGAACGCGGGAGTGCGGAGGCCGCTGCCCGGAGCCGCGTGCGCCCCTCGGCGGGCCGCCCCGCCCCGCCCCGCCCCGCCCCGCCAGCCCGGCCGGCCGCGCAGACTGCGGCGGAGACGGGGCACGGGGCACGGGGCACGGGGCACGGGCGGGCGTCGCCGGGGCCCCGCCGCCCGCGGGCAGGGGGCGCGGTGAGGGGCTGCGCCAGTGGCGGGGTAGGCCCGGAGCTCTCGCCCGGAGAGTGCGCGCCGAGGAGAACCTCCCCCACCACAGGGAGCAAATTCCCGTCCCCGAATTATCCACAAAATGGCCTCTGCGGATTTTGTCTGTGGGCTCTTTGTGCCGCGGCTGCCTGTGCAGCCTTTGTGTCCTCCGGATGTGCGGGGGACGGGGCGCGGGGGCACGGGGTGGGAAGAGCGGGGTTCAGAGCCAAGCTCGAGGAAGCCCCGTCCTTGGGTGTCCAGCCTGTGAAAGGCTATGTTAGCGGAAGATCACGGTTTCTTTTGCATTTGACTCTGAATTTAGAGTCATTCTGTATGGCCTGGCTTGACCAGTTAGTAGCTCTGTGACCTTGGCAAGTCACAGGCCTCAGTCTCCAATCCGTAATATGGGGATTTTAATAAAACCTACTACTGCTCCACCAGACGGTGTGAACGTGAAATCAGGTGATACGCATACAGGGCGTAATTGTGCGTCACTCTGTAACATTTTCTCTAAGCGGTTAAATCACTGCCCCTTTCCCAACAGAGAAGATTATTTTATTTGCTCAATGTACTAATCGTGGAAGAGCCTACCTCTGGGTGTGTTTACAAGTATAAATAGAAAACTGTAGCCTCTGGCTACATGAGTTACGGCAGCCCCACATAACTTGTTTACACTTCACCCACAGGTTCGGTGTACATCGTTTTCTTTTATATCAAGAAAAGCTGTGTGTTTATCATGATTTAGACAAAAGTGTGATAAACACAAGTTTTTAATCAGGATGTAAACTTGAGAAGTTACTGCCTGGTACACAAAGGGTGCGAAACCGGAGGCCAGGTGAGATAAATGGAGGGAAAGAGGAAGAGAAGAAGGAAAGAAATTGGGCAACTATGTGAGCAGAGCTGGATTTACCAGGAAGCTAATTATGCTTCAACTTCAGGGCCTTTTACTTGCGTGTGTGCCTTTCAAGGCCTTGTACCTAATTTTTAACTCATAATTATGTATTCCTTTCCTAAAGAGAGTCCCCAATATGTATACACATGAGGCCTCACCAAACCTGGATCTGCCCCTTTATGGGAGTCTTTGAGAGACCCAACCCTTTGTTCTTGTTTAAGATTCTTCTTTTTAGAAGACAAGATATCACTCTGTCATCTAGGCTGGAGTGCAGTAGCCCAATCATAGCTCACTATATAACCTGGACCTCCTGAGTTAAAGAGATCCTCTCATCTCAGCCAGGCAAGTAGCTGGGATTACAGGTGTGAACCTCCCATGCCAGGCCCTAGTTTAAGATTCTTAAGCCCAGGCCCAGAGTGGTGGCTCACGCCTGTAATCCTAGCACTCTGGGAGGCCGAGGCGGGCGGATTGCTGGAGGTCATGAGTTTGAAACCAGCCTGAGTGAGACCCTGTCTCTACTAAAAATAGAAAGAAATTAATTGACCAACTAAAAATATATATAGAAAAAATTAGCCGAGCATGGTGGCACATGCCTGTAGTCCCAGCTACTCGGGAGGCTGAGGCAGCAGGATTGCTTGAGCCCAGGAGTTTGAGGTTGCTGTGAGCTAGGCTGACCTCACAGCACTCACTGTAGCCTGGGCACCAAAGTGAGACTCTGTCTCAAAAAAAAAAAAAAAAAATGCTTTTATATCCTTAGTATCTTTTGGTCATCACAACAACACAGAAGGTGGGTGAGGCAGCTATTATAATTCCATTTTATAGAGGAAGCTACTCAGGCTTAAAAAGGTAAGCACGTATGACAAGGGTTCAGGACTGAAACACAGATAGGTTGACTTCCTACTCCATGTCCCTCTCTTCTCACCAAAGCACCCGTCTGTTATAAACTACCTCATTGCACGGGATTCTTGCTGGGCCTGCACAGAGGAAATACTTGGTTTGCTGTGAGTCCTCAAGGGACTGCTCCTCTTCCCAGAGGTTGACTAGAGGAATTTTTCTAAAATCTCGCCTTTAACTGCCTTTAACTTCTTTCCTAAATGTTTGGAGGAAAAGGGTGAACTTTGACACTTCTTTCCTCCATGTATTTAACCAACACAAAGAGTTGGCTATTTTCAGTTAGAGATGGTCATGTCTGATTTTGATGGCACAGTCAGAAATTGCATTGCCAGCGCTGAAAATCCATTCATGATGGCAGCAAAGAGGGATTTCCACTCTGCCCTTGGCTCTCAGGCCGATGGAAGGATACCTCTGAAGCAAGCAAATTATCTCGGGCCCTTCTTCCCTGACAGTCCCTAGTGGGAAGCACCTGACTCATCATCCTAGAGTAGAGGTTCTTTTTAAAATTATTATAATTATTTAATCTTTATATTTTGAAAAAACTTCAAACCTACAGAAATGGTTCAAGAAAGTTACAATGAACTCCCTTCTCTATACCTCCTAGATTAACAAGGATCTAATTGTTAAAATGTCATTTCATGGGCCAGGCGCGGTGGCTCACGCCTGTAATCCTAGCACTCTGGGAGGCCGAGGCGGGCGGATTGCTCAAGGTCAGGAGTTCAAAACCAGCCTGAGCGAGACCCCATCTCTACTATAAAAATAGAAAGAAATTACTTGGCCAACTAATACATATAGAAAAAAAAAATTAGCCGGGCATGGTGGCGCATGCCTGTAGTCCCAGCTACTCGGGAGGCTGAGGCAGCAGGATTGCTCGAGCTCAGGAGTCTGAGGTTGCTGTGAGCTAGGCTGACGCCACGGCACTCACTCTAGCCTGGGCAACAAAGCGAGACTCTGTCTCAAAAAAAAAAAAAAAAAAAAAATGTCATTTCATGTAATTTTTTCTTTAAAATATTAATTTTATTTAAGTAGAAATTACATTTATTTGTTCAAAAATCAAAAGGCTACACAGTGAGATGTCTCCCCCAAACCCTGTCCATCATTATCCAGTGCCTTTTCTAGAAGAAGCCAATAATTTCAGTTTCTTATGTACTCTTTCAGAGATATTTCATACGTATATAAGGAATGTGTGTACATACATATGTATACAAGGAATGTCTGTGAATTCTTGTTTTGCCTTTTTTTTTCATGGTAGCATACTCTTATTCCACAACTTGATTTTCTCATTTGAAATCATTCTAATTCATTTCACAGTTTTAAAAATGATTTTATTGCATTCTATTGTATGAATTTTATTGCATCTATTGATTATGTATGTTACATAATTTGGTTAACCAGTTCCCTAAGGTAATCATGTAGGTTGTTCCAAATTTTTGCCAATACTAATAGAACTGCAATGGATAACCTTGTATGTATGTTATTCTATGGGAGGGCTTGCCACTTTTAATAGAAACTGGAATCAAAGTTCTGCTATAGGACTATGTCCAGGAAGTTTCATAAGTTTGGGTACTTAGAAGGAGAATCATTCCTTGTCTTAAAACTCCTTTGATCTGGGGATTAGTAACCTAATCTTGAATGCTCTGGGTCTTAAACTTTCACTGGTGATATTTCTCTCTGGTCACAACAGTGATAAGAACTTTTTTGAATAGATTATTTTCTTGTGCTAAAATGGTCTGTTTCTCATTATTCTCCAGTGCTTCATCTCTGTTCAGCATGTTGGCGAGTTTGTGCAACACAAATCGCATCTGTGTTGCCGTCATGACTCAAATGGTCTGGGATGCATCCATCAATTTGTGTTCTGACCTTGGTGCTAGGTTAGAAAACTTGAACCAGAAGTTCAGGTTTCATGATGTTTGTGTTTGGGAAATGAACCAAAGTTTTCTAAGTGTGCTGTTTAGGGAATTCAAAGAAGCATAGTAAAAAGTCATAAACACCAATAAAAAAAAAATAATAAACAGGTATTTTCCAAAGGACAGCTGGAAGGCAGTGCTGGAGAATTAAGTAGCCAGGAACATCTCTGTTTCTTTTTCAAGTTAGGTCTTATTACATGTATTTACTGGGACACATTCCAGATAAAAAAAAAAAACTGAACCCCATCTTTGTTAGCTCAGAGGAAAAGAAGAAAGGTTCATAATCTAATTAAAGATGCACACGTACATACACACACCCCATACCATATACACAGTATGTTTACGGTGCAGCATTTTGAAAGAAAAAAACAAAAGGTTATCCCATTCAGCATGCTGCTTCCCAAATGGCCTACCCTACATCTAACCTATTTTCTTTTTTTTTTTTTCTCCCAGGGGCTGCCACCCCCACCCTCCCATCCCCACCGCCCTCTCTAGGAGAGGGAGGGTGGCAGAGAGGACAGGACCCCCATCCTATGTCTATTCTAGATTTTGAAAAAGAAAGGGGGAGGAGGAGGAGGAGGAGGATGAAGAAAAGGAAAAGAAGAAAGAGGGCTATATCTCATCCTTGAAATATTTAGGAAAGGAAATGTATATGTTCATTGCAACATATTCTACAACTTTCCATATGCACAAAGGAAAGATGACATCCAAACTTCTGAGCTCCTTTCCAGCTTTCAAATACTTAGTCACCCTCCAGAAGTTCTATTTTGCATCTGACTGTTAACCATTGAAATCATTGTCACTTTGTTACCTGGGCTTGGGCATGACTAGTTCATTCATTTAACAAACCTTTACTGAGTACCTGCTGCGGGCCAGGTGCTGTCAAAGCACTGAGGAAGTAGCAGTGAACAAACAGACATCCTCATCCCTCAGAGCTCATTTTCTTTTTTTTTTTTTTTTTTTGAGACAGAGTCTCACTTTATTGCCCAGGCTAGAGTGAGTGCCATGGCGTCAGCCTAGCTCACAGCAACCTCAAACTCCTGGGCTCAAGCAATCCTGCTGCCTCAGCCTCCCAAGTAGCTGGGACTACAGGCATGCGCCACCATGCCCGGCTAATTTTTTTTTTCTATATGTATTAGTTGGCCAAGTAATTTCTTTCTATTTATAGTAGAGATGGGGTCTCGCTCTTGCTCAGGCTGGTCTTGAACTCCTGAGCTCAAACGATCCGCCCACCTCGGCCTCTCAGAGAGCTAGGATTACAGGCTTGAGCCACCGCGCCCAGCCCCTCAGAGCTCATTTTCTAGTAGAGGGAGAGAGATAGTAAACAAAAAAATAAATAAAATAGAGTATATTATGTGGTGCTAAGTGATAGGGAGAAAAATAAAGTAGACAATACAATAGGCAGTGTAGGGTAGAGGGAGGAGGGTCTCTCTTAGGGAAGGCCTGCCTCATTGAGAAAGTAGCATTTGAATTAAGTCCTGAAGTGGAGGTGAAGTAATAAACCTCTTCTGTGGTATAATTTGAAAGTAAGGCTCTTTTTATCTCCAAAATGTTCTTTTCACCAACTAATCCTGCTCTCTACAATTCTACTATTAGCAATACACACTTTTAGGTTAAAATGCTAAAATAGAGAGATATCCACAATTTTTTCCCCCTCAGGCCACAGTATTTTATTACGAAAATAGAATAAACGCTTTGAACAATCCTTTCTAATTTAATGAAAAATTTGGTTTTTTTTATTGTTTTCTTTGAGTTATATGCAACACAATCCACATTTTTAGAATTAAATTGTCAGTATTTAATTATAAAAGTGAGAACATCAACATGTAAGATTTTCATGAACCAATGGCAGGGTTTTGCTTCACAAGGACCTGGGCTCAAAACTAGTATGAGTTAAATGCAACTCACATGGCAGTTAGTGTGTTAATCAATGCAGGAAAGCAGTCTTATTTATGATAGCATTTACCTCATCTTTTAAAATTAGATTGTCCCCTCTCGCTATAGCTAGGATTACCTTTGTTCCTACAAGTTCACTTCTCAAAATGCTTCTGGACATAAGCTTTAGACCATGTGTCACAAAACTCAATTGTCTATAGGGTTCAGACAGTAACGGATACAAATAGGTATAAGGCTATAGGGACTAGTGGGGACTGTGACAAACTGAAGAGGGCATGCCTCTGCTCAGCTCTTGAGATTGCTATCTATTGGGTATGGGAGTTCAATGTTCTAGAATTTCTCATTTTTCAACAGAAGCTGGAAATCCAAATTTTTAGGTAAAATATTCTGATTTTTAAATCAGCAACTAATTCAAGATAGTTAAATACACACTGTGCAGACCAATTTATGATCTCTGACATAAACAGATAGTTTTGGTGCAGCATGCAGTATGATAAGAAAGGTAGGCGAAGGAAGGACATCTGATCAACGTGACAGTTTGAATAGGTAACTTATTTAGATAGTTGACCTTTACCAAGTTGACCCCTTTACCAAGGTCCTGCTTCACCTATTTTAACCAATAGGTTATTTTGCAGAAATAAGTAATGTCTGAGCAGTCCTGGTGGAATGGGAGAAGATGCTAAACTGAGAAGTCATAGGCCTGGATCCCAGTGTTGGTTCTCCCACAAACTTACTGTGCAACCTGGATACATCCCTAGCCCTTCCAGCTTTAATTTTCTCATCTGCAGAACGAAGGGGCTGGACTTCAGGGTTTTCAAAATGTGCCCCTCCGGGCTCAGGAAATCTGCAGAGATGCCTGCTTGAGGCGAGGAAGGTTGGGGGATCCCAGGGCTTGCAGGAGGGCAGCTCAGCCTTTGTTGTTTTTTCTCTTTCTCTTTGGGGCTCCTGCTTTTCTGTTTTACATCTTGGGCTTCTGCCAAAGGAAAAAAAATTTTTTTTTAATCTTTTTGAAGAAAAAGTTTACTTGCTTTCAAAAACATTGGAAAATCTTTGGATCAGTTGGTCAGCTCTAGTGCAGGTGTGATTAGACCAGGTATCAATCAAGTGAACAAGTAGAAATATTAAGGGGAGATTCTGACACATTACCTAGTTCACTAGCTTGTTTGGGGGCATTTTCTTTCTTTGTTGTGGTGAGCAGCCACGTGAGGTGTCTCACTCCTATAGTCCCAGCTACTTGGGAGGCTGAGGCAGGAGGATTGTTTGAGCCCAGGAGTTTGAGGTTTCAGTGAGCTAGGCTGACGCCATGGCACTGTAGCCTGGGCAACAGAGTGAGACTCTGTCTCAAAAAAACAAACAACGAAACAAAACAGAAAAAGCATTGCTCATAGACAATGTAGTCACATTTACTATTAAAAAGCTTTTCTGTTTCATATGCTTTGATACAATAAATCAACATTTCATAGTGATCTGCAACTTGCAGGTGCCCTGCCACTAGCTGAAGGAGTCTAACAATTATTCAGCTGGCTTTATTTTTGTCTTTGTCTTACTAATAAATAAGAAAATTAAGTCTAGGTGAGGTTAAAGACTTGCCTTGACTGCACAGGATTCCAACCCACATCAGTCCCGGCATATTCTCAACCAGACAACCAGACAACCTCTAAGGTTGCTTCTTGATGTGAAAAGTCAGGCGGCAGCAGGTCTCCTGTTTAATCTGTCCCAGGATCACCTGCAAAACTGCTTTCAACTTTCAACTTTCCAGATCCTCTTATCTATTGAAAATGCCTGAATGGAAGCTTGTTAACTCACAACTGTTCAAGTTTTTTGCCCCAGTCTCTTAACTGATAAGAAGGTCCCTGAATTTAAATAGTACCTTCCAAGGTCTTGATTTCTTCAGTGGAAATGAAAGAACTTTAGATCTGGGGGTGGAAACAGATTTTGGGCAATGAATAAGTGGATTTTTAAATGGTATTCCTGCATTTGGCTGAGCTGAGTCTCTCCTGCTGCAAAGGAAATTGTTTTCCCGGTTTGTTAATCTACCTACTGTTCTAAGTCTAATGGGTCAGTTTCCCTCGGCGGGTATATACCAAAAGTGTGTCACAAAACAAGTATTGATTGTGGACCATTCTTTTTGTTTAGCATTTTCCTGGGCACATAGATCCTAGATCAATACTTCTAATTATTGTAACCACTGGAATCTTTCT
Source organism: Mirza zaza (assembly GCA_008750895.1). Lineage (NCBI taxonomy): Eukaryota > Metazoa > Chordata > Mammalia > Primates > Cheirogaleidae > Mirza > Mirza zaza. The sequence goes on from VSMD01111488.1 coordinate 39,711, forward strand.
TCCTTTCTTCTACTTCTTTTTTTTTTTTTGCTTGAAGTTTACCTATAAGACAGAAAACCAGTAATTTTCATTTGCACACTATAGTATTTTCAGACAATGCTTGTGAACATTATCTATAAGAAAAAACAGCAATCTGAGGCAGGCAGCATAGATGTTAGGATTCTCATTTCACAGGCAAGAAAAATTGCTGATCATTCATTTATTTGGTCAGTGGTTGAGCGTGGACTACAACTCATATATTTCCACTTTTATTTTATTTTATTTATTTAGAGACAGAGTCTCACTCTGTTGCTCTGGCTGGAGTTCTATGGCCTAGCTCACTGCAACCTCAAACTTCTAGGCTCAAGCAATCCTCCTGCCTCAGCCTTCCAAGTAGCAGGGACTACAGGCTTACGCCGAGATGCCCAGCTAATTTTTTCTATTTTTAGTAGAGACAGGGTTTCGCTCTTGCTCAGGCTGGTCTCAAACTCCTGAGCTCAAGCAATCCCTCTCGCCTTAGCCTCCCAGAGTGCTAGGATTACAGGCATGAGCCACCTTGCCCTGCCTATATTTCTAATTTTTAATACTGTGTCTTCATTTTACTATAGCCATTTGGCTTTTCTAACTGGAAGAGGACAGTAGGTTCCAGTTGACTTCCAGTATGACCATAGTTTTTGTTAACTTTCTGATTTTGGGGGAAAATGGTTTATTAATTATATTGCTTGAGAAAAATATCAATAACCATTGGTTTTTCTTAAAAAAATAAAAAAGTAGAGGTCCCAGTTATAAGTAAGGCCTTAAAGTTTAGAGTTTGCCATAACAAAAAATATGAACCAGCATTTCTGAACACACCACTCTATGTCTTCCAGGGAAAATGATGGAATTTGGCCACTTCTCTCTTCCATGAACATTATTTTTTGTTTACTTTGTAACTCAAGTACTTCCTTGCTTGAGTGATTGATTGCCTCCCTCTCACTTCTACAACTAAATGAAGGGATTTGTTGATGACTTTCTTTCAAGAAGGAAGAGAGAAGTGTGCTGGAACTTTCTTTTCTCCTTTACTTTGAAGGTTTCAGGACAGGTATTAACAGGTGAACCTAGGGTACCCGAATGCCTTTTCTCTTTCCTGAGAGGTTAATTTTTCGTCTGGTTTGTGCCCGATGCTGCCCCTTTGTGATAATGAGGCAGTTATTTTTAGATGCCAAGAGAGTGGTCTGAAGAACACTTTGGGGTGCCCTTGACCTGGGTGACACAGGAAGGACTTACCAGAGGATAAGAACTTGATAGGTAATTATTCAGTTCTGTGTCACTTTACAGCAGTACTTTTCTACGTTGGTTGCACAAGTAATTACACAAAAAGCTTTTAAAACATACTGATGCTGAGATCCATCACCCCTAGGTCTGGGCAGGGTCTGAGCAAAGATAATTTTTAAGTTTCCCAGGAGACTCTAATATGCAGTCGGGTTTGAGAACCTCTGATGCACATTTCCAGTGTCTTATTCAAAACCAAGTGGCAGATTCCAAATGGTGGCTGTTTTTTCTGCCAGAACAATAGCAGTATGTTGGGTGAGCAGTTCACTCAGTGTAAAATACACATTTATTGAGCACCTGTATTCTAGATGTTGGTACTACTGTGAGGAACAAGACTCAACCTGTTCATGCCTCAAGATACTTTCTTTTTAGTGCTTGGAGAGAGAAAATAAATGTATAAACAGGACTGTGATAAGAGTTAAGAAGGAAATAAAACAAGGTAATTCAGAGTCAAGGAAGATCGCTAATATGAGGAACCATTTTTGCAAGACCTGAAGGAGGAAGGGGTGGAAGGGCAGCTGCACTAGAGCCACTGATAAGGCCGAGGGAATAGAAGGTGACAAGGTCCTGAGACAAGGAGGGTGGTGTGTTTGAGGAACAGACTCCGGCTGCTTTTAGTTATCTAGAAAGGGGAGTGACAGATAGTGAGCAAGTGCCAGCCTGACATTTCTTATAGTTTACACAAATCACTCAGTTATGTTCTTGCTAAATAATACAGTGCAAAGGAAACGCAAAGAGAAGCATCCTCCAGGAGCCAGGGAAATGTATGCTGGACAAAGAGGGCTCCACTTGGTTAGCCAAAAATTGCTAACTGTGAGAAAAAGGTCAGACGGTCCTATGTGACAAATGTAAACGATAAAAAGGAAAAAATTCAATTAAATATTTGATGTACTGAGGATTTGACCTAATCTCTTAGTCTTTTATCCTATTGTTAATCGTCACCTGAATGTAGGTTATTAGTGTAGCAGAACTACAGAATACTGACCATTAGTATGGTAGAACTGGCCCAGACATTTAGTTCTCTGATATACTATGTTTGAGGTCTTTATCCAACCAAACTTTCTGGAAGATGGAATGTTTCTCAATTATCTATAATGTTGGAGAAATCAAATATGTTCTTGTATGAGACCTAAATATTTCTATCAATTTCATGTCTTAAGAAAGCTCCCTTCCTTGTTTCTACACAAGACGTCGGCTTGAATTGTACAAGGCCATTATCTAACTGTAAACAGAGAAAAAGGATATACTGATTTATTTTCAGCAAAACTTTCAAGATCTCACTGCTCTTAAGTTAAATTTTTTTCAATCATATAATGTGGAATTAATTTTCATGGTTCACATGTTGTTACTCATCCTCTATAAAACCATTGAGTTCAGTGCAGAGAAAGCAACTATAATTAATATGTATCCTCAACCAAAATGTCCAAGAATTCCAATAATCTCCAAATGCTTTTACATGAGAGATGGTAATGATATCCTCATAATATAAGAGGGCTTTAAAACATGATCTTAATAAGAAAAATAACCTTTCTTAAGCCCACCTCCCTCCAAAAGCCAAAGGGACACAGGGAAACATGGAGGTGATAAATATCTTTATTACCTCGATTGTGGTGATGGTAATAATACAAATGTATAGATATGTCCAAACTCACCAAATGGTATACATTAATTATATGCAGTTTTCTGGACAAAGAGGGCTTCAATAAAGCTGGAAGAGAAAGATATAATTTTAAAATTATTTATAATATCATATATTTTTGTACACTAAATATGCAAATCCTAATGTGAGTCAAGAAAAAACTCACCCTATTATAAAAAATATATGTAAGACTGGTAATTGTTAGAGGAAAGGATTTGTTTTATTCCTAACAATAATATGAGTTTTGTAAGCTCTTCCCAAGACCTGAGTATAAAACCCAGCCAACAGGATCACAGAAAGATAGTGACCAAATTATAATCATGTCTATAAAAAGTGAGGAAAAGTGAGTCAAAGAAATATTCAGGGATACCATTTTCTCTTTTTCTGAAGCTTAAATAAGACAGATTTAAATTACGCCAGGATGTATCTATCTATCTTTAAATAAGATAGATTTAAATTACACCAGGATGGCTTTTTTCTTTGGGGAATATGATGCCTGTAATACTTATAAAACAAACCAATTGATTACAAAACTACATTTACAGTTTCCATCAGTCCATAGGCTAAATGGTATAGATCTGTGGTCCCCAATCACTATCTATGGACTGGTACTGGTCTGTACCAGTGCCAGTATCTATTTGGTACTGTATCTATGTACTGGTACTAGTCTGTGGCCCAACAGATGGTGAGAGTGAGCAAAGCTTCATCTCTATTTACAGCTGCTCCCCATTGCTCACATCACCGCCTGAGCTCTGCCTACTGTCAGATCTCAAACCCTACTGTAAACTATGCATGTGAGGGGTCTAGGTTGTTGTTCCTTATGAGAATCTAATGCCTGATGCTTTGAGGTGGAGCTGAGGTGGTGATGCTAGCACCAGGGAGTGGCTGCAAATACAGATTATCATTAGTAGAGAGGTTTGGCTGCATAGTAAATGTAATGCACTTGAATCATTCTGAAACCATCCCCCCAACCCCCATCTGTGGAAAAATTATCTTCCATGAAACTGGTCCCTGGTGCCAAAAAGGTTGGGGAAACCACTGATATAGATCATACATGCTTTTTAAAGCACACCAATTACAGTACCTTTCAATGAAGGTCGTGTTACCAAAATCAATAAAAATAATTAATTAGTGGGTATTTATTTACTTCAGAAAATAATTTGTCAGGAGGCCAAAGGACTGTGTCTATCTTGTTCCTTGTTGTATTCTCAGCACCTAGCATTGTACCTGACACATTGCAGATACTCTTTAAACACTTGTTGAATGGATTCACTGTTTTAAAAGCAGCCACATTTCATGCATTTGGTCCCTCCAAACTTGATTTAGATGCAACTTCTCCAGGAGAGCTGATATTACCCAAAGAGAAGCAGATGTGGAAAGAGAGGGGAATGGGATGCTCAGGGATGTTTTATCTAGGAAAACAGCAAAGCTTCTTTTTCCTGAAGACCTAGTAAGATTAGGACAAGCAGCTGTTTATAAAAGCAGACAGTGTAAGATTTGAACTGTCAAGTATGATCATGCTTTGAAGTGTATTCCTGGCTAAAAGCAGGGGATAAACGAGATAAAACTTGGAGACTCTAAAATCTGTACCTGATTAAATGGGTCTAGGAATAAGAGGCTAAAGAACAGCTCCCTGGCTAAACATATCCTTAGGATGTTGTTATTATCAGCAGCCTCTGGATTTGAAAACAGTGCTGAGTATACTTTGAAATGATCTTTGAGGTGTTTTAAACTATAGCTGCAATTCTAGCTAACTTTCATTTCTGTTTGCTTAAACAAGAGCCTGAAAAAGAAGTCTAAAGAACTTTCTGGAGATGTCCTTCACGCCTGTTCTATGAAGAACCTATATTCTTCACTGGGTTAAGGAAGTTTCTCAACTCCCAGGGGCTAATCTGAAGTTAGTTTTTACTCACTGCTGAATCAACTAAAGTTTTTTTCAGATTCTTCTCCTAGAGTGGAAAAGTATCTGAGCACTTCAAGCTACTAATCATTACTGAAGAGAGATGAAAATCATGTTATATTCTATAATATAATGGGGCATAAAACATTTAAGTTATGAACCTATGTAAAATATGTAAAAGATTTTAAAAAAGCATTCTTTAGATGGGGCATGGTGTTTCATGCCTCTAATCTCAGCACTTTGGGAGGCTGAGGTGGAAGGATCACTTGAGCCCAGGAGTTTGAAATCAGCCTGGGCAACTATCAAGACCCTGAGGATACAATGAGCTATGATCATGCCACTGTACTCCAGCCTGGGTGACAGAGTAAGACCCTGTCTCTATAAAAATTAAAACATGAAACAAAACAAATATAAACATACTTTAGTGTTTATAAGTACTTATCATTGGTCTGTGAAAGAACATTTTCTTTAGTGCATCAGCCTGTGAAAGAACATCAATAAAGATAAGTGAGAAGCTATTTTATACGCACACATTTATCTAATATTTATATAATATATTTATTATTCATAATTATTATTTATACAGGAATAATAGTACATTCTTCGGTAGCCAACACAGTACCTACTTTAGTATATATACTTGGTGTAGGTATTTAAATATATGTAGATTAAGTAAATTGTAACAAAGTCACACAATCGATGAGCTCAATACGAGAAATAAAAGTGCCACTACAACCATCTTCAGATTTTTTTTTTTTTTTGAGACAGAGTCTCACTTTGTTGCCCAGGCTAGAGTGAGTGCCATGCGTCAGCCTAGCTCACAGCAACCTCAAACTCCTGGGCTCAAGCAATCCTGCTGCCTCAGCCTCCCAAGTAGCTGGGACTACAGGCATGTGCCACCATGCCCGGCTCATTTTTTCTATATATATTAGTTGGCCAATTAATTTCTTTCTATTTATAGTAGAGATGGGGTCTCACTCTTGCTCAGGCTGGTCTCGAACTCCTGAGCTCAAACGATCCGCCCACCTCGGCCTCCCAGAGAGCTAGGATTACAGGCTTGAGCCACCGCGCCTGGCCCATCTTCAGATTTTAAAAAAATCATTTATTATTTAACAAATTTTATGAATCTAATTCAAATATATTCTTTTGTCTCAGCAGGTATTCATATAGATATATATGGATTTAATGTGTACAATACTGTAAAAAAGTTGGAAGTTGTTGGCTACAAATCACATTTTTAATAGCTTTATTGAGATGGTATTTACTTACCACAAAATTCACACTTTAGTGGTTTCTAGTATATTCAGAGTTGTACAAGCATTACGACAATCTAATTGTAAAACAATCTCATCACCCCCAAAACAACCCCTGTACCTGTTAGCAACCACCCTCCATTCTTCATCCCCTTTCCCCCAATCCAGCCCTAGACACCCACTAATTTACTTTCTGTCTCTATAGATTTGTGTATTCTGGACATTTTCTATAAATAGAATTATACAATCAAGCTTTTGGGTCTGGCTTTTATCACTTAGCATTATGTTTTCAGTTCCTCCATGGGTAGCATGTATCAGTACTGATTTTTTATGGGTGAATAATATTCCATTGTGTGGATATACCACTTTTGTTTATCCATTCATCAGTTGATGGACATTTCAGTTGTTTCCACTTTGGGGCTATTATGAATAATGCTGCTATGAATATTTGTGTGCAAGTTTTTGTGTGGACATAAGTTTTCATTTCTCTTGAGTTTCTGGGTCATATGGCAACTATGTTTAACTGTTCGAAGTACTGCTTTCCAAAAAGACTGCATCATTTTACATCCCACCAGCAATGTACAAGTGTTCTAATTTCTCCACATCTTTAGCAACATTTGTTTTTGTCTGTCTTTTTTATTATAGCCATCCTAATGGGCGTGAAGTAGCATCTCCTTGTAGTTTTGAATTTGTATTTCTCCAGCAACTAATGTGTGGAGCACCTTTTCATGCACATATTGGCTATTTGTATATTTTCTTTGGAGAAATGTCTATTCAGATACTTTGGCCAATTTTTAATTGGATTATTTATCTTTTTATTGTTGAGTTGTAAGAGCTCTTTATATATTTTGCATACTAAATCCTTATCAGCTATAGACAGTCCCTGACTCACCATGGTTCAACTTACGATTTTTGACGTAAGTGCGAAAGTGGTGTCAAAGTGATACCCATTCAGTAGAAACTACTTTGAAACTTGATCTTTTCCCAAGTTAGTAATGTGTGGTGGATACTCTCCTGTGATGCCTCAGCTCCCAGTTAGCCCTGTGATCATGAGGGTAAACAATCTATACTCTATGTTGTTCTGCGTTACCAGATAATTTCCCCCAACTGTAGGCTAATGTAAGTGTTCTGAAAACATTTAAGGTAGGCTAGGCTAAATTATGATGTTTGGTAGGTTTGGTGCATTAAATGCATTTCAAGCTTAATGGTACTTTCAACTCACAATAGGTTTATTGGGGTGTAACTTCATCATCAGTGCAGGAGCATCTGTATATGATTTGCAAATATTTTCTCTTTCTGTGTTTTGTCTTTGTTTTCACTTTCTTAATGGTGTCCTTTGGAGCACAAAGGGTTTGTAATTTTGTTGAAATGCAATTTATCAATTATTTCTTTTCATTTCTTTTAAAGTTTTTAAATTTGTTGAAGTCTAATTTATCTATATTTTCTTTTGTCACTTATGCTTTTGGTGTCATATGTAAGAAACCATTGCCTAATCCAAGATCGTGAAGATTTACTCCTATGTTTCCTTCTTAGAATTCTATAGTTTTTACCTCTTATATGTATTAGTATGATCCCATTTGATTTATTGTTTTGGGTAGTGTGAGTTAGGGGTCCAACTTCATTTTCCAGTATGTGTATATCCAGTTGTCCACTACCACTTATTTGTTTAACAGACTCTTTTTTTCCCCAATTTAAATGTCTTGGCACCCTTGTCAAAAATCAATTGACCCTAAATGTAAGGGTTTATTTCTGCACTCTATTCCCTGATTCATATGTCTGTCTTTATGCCAGTACCACTGTGTTTTGATTACTATACCTTTGTAGCATGTTTTGAATTCAGAATGTATGAGTCCTCCAACTTTCTTCTTTTTCAAGGTTGTTTTGACTATTGTGTGGTTATCACTTCTGCAGGTCTCACTGAGGTAGGATCTATTCCTTAGTTTTGCAGTTTCAGGATCTTGATTATATCAGTTTTATTTACCTCAAAGTGGTACTAAAGGATTGGTTCATATTCCTCAAACTGCAGGAGAACTCCATAAATTGGCATAGTGGGATATTCTTTTGGTAACCTGACCCAACATTCCTATGCAGGGAATTGTCCCTTCCTAGGTGCTAAAATAAATATGCTTGATAAACATGGACTTGGAAACTCAGGTGGAGGGGAGGGTTATAGCATAAGAGTTGAGAGTTACAGCCTCTAGGGCCAGGCAGTTCTGAGTTTGAATATTATTTCTTTTATTCAATGACTGTGTAACCAGGGCAAGATTTTGGACACTCTTCATCTGTAAAATGGAAAAAATAATCCCTTCCTCATATAGTGGTTGTGAACATAAGATAAAATGAGAAATCTAAACCCTTAACACAATACCTAGGACTAGTTAAATTTCAGTAAATGACACCTATTTTAGAATGTTTCATTCAAGGTATGGAGGACTTTCATAGCACAGGCTTTCTGGTGAGCCACATTATTGTGTCCACTGATACAGGGCCTTTTTGATTTGAAAGGCATTGAGTAGGCATGGAGCCATTCTTACCCTAGAGTGGGATGGGAGGGACCTGGAGAGCATGGCCACCACTTGGCTTTGGGCAGTCCATGCCGGATGGGGATGGTAGGCCAGTGATGTGAGACTCTGACTGTTCATATTGATTCTTGCTAATGTCAGTTGCAGAGGGTGATATTTACTAATCTAGCCTGGAAATTCTGAGATTCAGAGCTATCCTCTACAATAATTTTTCCAGAGTCCACATATCCAGAAACTTGTTACTGAGGATACCTACAAAATTTGAGAAATAAGTGAAAACCAGTCAACTGAACAGTTAAAATAAATATCACAAGAATTCACATATTTAACCCACAGGAGAAACCCACAGAAAATCTTTACTCAAAACCTGAGAGTCTAAACTAATAAAAGTTTATCTGTATGTAAGTTCATAGTAGCATAGAAGTCTCAGAAAAGTAGTAAAGAAGGTGATTAGGTAAAAGAATTGAAAAGTGTCATCCCAGTAGTGAGGAAGGAGACATAGGCAAAAAACAGATGTAAGTTAAAAAACAAACAAAAACCCAGCACTCTAGAGGTCATTAATTACAGGGACAAATTCTACATATTTTTGAGGGCATTCATTGATCATAATGGAATGCAATAATGTTGATAATTAAAGTGCTGCTCCATCATCAATTGTAAGTAATTTTCAGAGAGCTGTGTTCAAGAAAACATGGAAGTGTTCCATTAGAAAGATGATGGGGAAGAAAGTTCTTTAAAGTTTTTCATTTATATGGGATGTCTTATTCTGCTATGATGCCAGATAAATGAGATGTTACTGGCCTTAAATTGGTCTCAACACGTTGAATTGGTAAACTAAAGCAGTATTCAAATAAGTAGTGTAGGTGGCTCAGAGATGAACTGTTTCTGTGCATTCTTATTCTAATATGTGGTTGTTATGAAGTATCCTTGAGGGAATCAAAGCTGTAATTGTAACCTCTCTTTCAGCTGGGTTTCCTCGCAGCTGTCAGTATCTCAGCTAAATAGAGTTGTGTAGATCTACTCAGGAGGGCCTTCATGGGGAATATAAAGAATGAAATTACTTGGCAACTACCTACCACTACGTATACCACAGCCATTCCCTTCTGGTCAGGCATAAACAAGCGCAGTGACACTCTTTTGCGGAGGCTGAAATTCAAGAGATTTCTGTCAGCCCTAAAGTGAGTGTTGAATATCACCCACACTGGATTTGAAACGGTAAACGGTTTTGCACAAACTATAAAGTAGGCTGACTGAAGTTCAAACATTTAATTATTTTGTCTATCTCGCATTTTAATATGGATTTCAATTTTTTTTATTAGGTATAAAGCCAGGGCCTGAAAGTAGAGAGAGACCCATGGAATGTGAGAGCTGGAATCCTTTTAGAAAACTTGCCCAGCCTCTTCATTTTACAGAAGACAAAACCGAGGCCCTGGGACATGTTATGATTTAATGTAGGTCACTTAGTTAATTAGTGACAGAGAGGGAACCCAGGTGTCCCAACGCCGTATTGGTTTTCCAATACGTCCCCTACTCCTAAAGCAGTGTCATCCTCCTCCACTTTTTTTTTTTTTTTTTTAAATTCTTGCGTTTGTTCTTTCTTTCCCTCCCTAACTGCAATTTAGAACGTGAGGCTGGCTCTCGGGAAGGCTGGGTCTCCGCCCAGCCGAGGCGCGCGCTCGCTCCAGAGCAGGGCTTGGGGAGCGGGTCTGCCCCGCCTGGCGCCTCTCCTCCGCAGGTGCTCAGCACCTGGCCCGGACCGCCCACCTGACAGCGCGCCGATCTGACAGCCCGGGCGAGAGTCTCCGGGGTCTCGGCGAAGGGAGAACGTGGCTCCGAACGCACTGCCCTTCGAAAGGAGGTCTCCGGAAACCTTCTCCGTCCCCGGAGGCCCCGGGCTGCCCGAGGGATGCCCCGCGTGTGAGTGACCTCGGCGCCGACCCCGCCACCGGCCAGCTCGCGGTCGGAGCGCGCCCGCCAGGGCCTGACGTGGCGGCGGGGACGCGGGCGGGCGGCGCGAGGGGAGAGGCCGCCGCGAGGGCGCGGCCTGACGTGGCGGCCGCGGAGCAGCGGCGAGGGGAGCCGGGCCACTGCACTGCCCCGCGCTCCGGCCAGAGGGCGCCCGGCCCCAGCCCGTCCCCGCCCCGAGGCCGCCCCGGGCTCCTGGAGTAACCGCGCCGGCGATTGGGTCGGCGGCCCGGCGGGGCCATGTTGGAGCAGGGCAGCGACCCCGCCTCCCACCGCCCTCTGCCGGAGGTCGGGCCGGGCAGCGAGGGCAGGGCAGCGGCGAGGGGAATCTCCCCTCTCGAGGAGCCCGGCGCGCCCGGAGCGGCGGCGGGAGCTGCGGCGGTCACAGCCGCCCCTCCACGCCCGGGCCAATCAGCGGCGCGGGCACAAATATGCAAATGACGCGCCGGTGCTGCCGGAGTGCCGCTCGCAGGGGCTGGTGGGGTCGCGCTGGGGGAGTGAACTGGGCCAATCAGGCGGGTGCGTGGCGGCGCGGGGGAGGCGGTGCCCCTTCACTCCTCCCTCCACTCCCTCCCGGCCCCGCGCTGACAGGGGGGCCTGGCCGCGCCGCCGGTAAGTGCCGCCGCCGCCCGCTGCTGCCACCCGCCGCCTCAGGCGTGGGGAGGAAGCCCGGGGGCACCACGGGGCAGCGGCCGCTGCTCAACTGGTGGGGAGGCGCGGGGGCGGGTTGTGTCAGCCGGGTGGTCGCCTGCGGCCGCCCCCGCCCGGCCAGCCGCGCGTGTCAGTCTCGGGCGCGGCGGGGGGCGGCGGGGGCGCCTCAGCCATGGCGAAGCGCGAGCCGGCGGGCGGCGGGGAGTACGTGCAGCCGCTCGGCCAGGGGGGCCGGGGCAGGCGGGGCCGCGCCGCCGCCGCCTGAGGTGAGGGGCTGGGGCCCGGGGACGGGCGGGCGCGCGGGGAGGCCGGGGAGGGGGCGCTGCCCGCACGTGCGGCCCAGCCTGCGGGCGGCCCGCCCCGCGCCTGTCATGGCTGCGGGCTGCTGCCCCCGCTTCCCAGCCCGCAGACCCTGGGGTCGGGACCCGGCGCCGCGCCTGTTGCGTCGGACGGAGGTGCGGGCAGGGCGTGGGTGAGGCGGGCCCCTCCCCGCCCCGCGCGGGTCGGAGCCTCCCCTCCCTGCCCCCGTTCCGTCCCGGGGGTCGGGCTTCCCCCGTCCTGCAGCCGCTCCCCCCCCGCCCGCCCGCCCGCCGTCTCGCCTCCGTGACTCATGACAGGGCGTCCCGCGCGACGCTCGGTGCCCGGAGCTCGGGACGCCCCGGCGCTTCCCAGGCCCTGCCTTTCGGGTTCCGACCGCACTGCCTTTCCTGTGATCCTTGCCAGCCCCGAGGCCTCTGCTCGGCCGCGGCGTAACCGGGACCCCAGCAGCCCCTGTGTGACCGGCCGCCGCCGCTTTCTTGGCGTCTGGGTGTGGGGCGTGCTGGGTGGGTCCAGGGCTCTCTTCGCAGACATCCATCTCTAAGCCAAACGCGACCCGGAAAGCCCGGGTGTCTTACTGGCCTGTCGCAGCCGCCAGCTCGCTCAGAGAGTGGTTTCTGTTTGTCCTTTTTTTGGTTTTGTTTTGCTGTTTGTTTTTTTTCAAGAAAAATAAAACTTTTCAGAACAAAGTAGACGAGAATTTTTTTTTTTTAAGTTGTGATATTAACAGTGCTACACGGTTACTCTCCTGGAAGCCTGGGATTTGATGCTGTTATGACTTTTATATATTTATGTGAAATATTCATACCTCAGAATTCCCCTGTATTAAATAAAGTTTATCTTCATTAATAAAACCACTATCACAATTTAATTTCTCAATTTTGCATGCTACTTTTCACCTTTTCTTTTTCTCTAATTTAAAATTCTCCAGTTCTACTTACCCAACTAAAATCTTGAACAGAAAAGAGGGCATATCTTGTGGGATGTTACTCTCTGCCTAAACTGTCCCCACCTGTACAGTTGGGTTTTTTCAAAAATTTATTTATTAGAGATAGGGTCCTGCTCTGTTGCCCAGGCCAGAGTGCAGTGGCCAAATCATAGCTAACTGTAACCTTGAGCTCCTGGGCTCAAAGTGATCCTTTTGTGGCAGCCTCCTGAGTAGCTAGGACTGTGGGCTCATGCCAGGCTAATTTTTAAATATTTTGTAGAGAAGAGGTCTCACCATGTTGCCCATGGTGGTCTGGAACTCCTGTCCTCAAGCATCCTTCCACCTGAGCCACCAAAAGTGCTAGGATTACAGGCGTAACCCACTGTGCACGGCCCTGTACAGGTGGATTTTAAAAAAACCACTAGGTCTACAGACACTGGAATCTATAGAAGGTAAACTTGAGGGAGGAGTCCACATTGCAGAGGGAGGATGTTTTTGTTTTTGGCAATCAAAAGGATGATCAAAATGTTTATTTTCTCTTGGATTAAGAGAAGTTGAATTTTTTGCTAACAGCAGGCAGCACAGAACCTGCTGATATGATATTTGATAAGTATTTGTTAAATGAAAGACATGTATTGCTCACAACAAGTTAAACCTTTATTTCTGAAGACTTAATGTTTCTTCTGTTGCTTTAACAATTCACATTAGATAGTTAAAAGTGTACTACAAAGTGTTGGCAGGTCTCAATCCTTGGGGAGTTTCCTGTAAACTCCAGAGCACATAATATAGGGATGAAATGTACTGGGAAAAGCAGTGGTTGCCTCCCAGATTTTGTTAAAGGTAACTCATTCCTGAACAGTTTGAGGGAAGTGGATACAGTGCTGTAGTTAAAAAAACAAAACAAAAAAACCATGTAATTGATTGACCAAGAGGACACACCATCCTGAGCATAGGAAATAACATTAGAAAAAAACATAGTGCTGATATAACCAGTACAACTCTCTTCTTGACTTGGACAGAGTGCTGGTTCTGGAGAATCAGGACTTTGTCACTTAACTGTGTGGCTATAGTCAAGTTTCCTGGCCTCTGTGAGCCTTAGTTTTCTCCTGTGTAAAATTATTTTACCTCCAATTTTACAGTATTAGGATTCTAAGTATCCCATGAGGTCTGTCCTCTGAAATACAAAAACTATATTCGGATTTTAAGTGTAATAAGGCAGAAGTTTTGAAACAAATAGTGATATAGTTGGCCTTACTTGAACAAATTTTTAAAAGAAAAACCTCAAGTGGGCAGTAATGAATACAAATAAGAAAGCAGTGTTGTCAATGGAAAAAGCACATGACAAGGTAAGATTGATGAAACTATATAATTTTCAACTCAGAACTATCTTCAGAGACTTTTTACTCCAAACTCCCTACTTCAACTGAATGCCTTCTACAAGGCAATGTGCTAGACCTGTTTTACCTATGGAAACAAGGTAGAACTAAAGGAGAAGCTGAATGTATGAATTTAAGAGGCAGAAATTGAAGTAGCATTATGGATTTAAAAGTAAAATCTATTGAATCTACTATCAATAATATAAAAATTTTCATATTTGTGAAAATTTTAAATTTTCTAAAGGGTTAGATGTGTTTACTGTTGATGTAAATGTAGTAGAACAAAAAGCCAGCTATTGTAAATAACAGAAGAAAAACGAATTACTAAAGAAGTTGGAGTCTATAAAGGAAAAAATTATGACTGAAATAATAGATCTACTGGGGAAATTTCATCAAGTAATCAGTACAGTGAATAAAGAGTATGGGTAGGAACATGGAAACTTGAAGCAGTTAGTAAAATCTAAGGAAAACATGTTAGAATGTTTGGAAAACTTTAGAAGCCAAAACTGGAGTCAGAAGAAATTTATGGACCCTGATGAGATAGAATGATACTATTTTAACCTTTTAAATGCTTTGTAGTTATTGTAGTCAACATGAGATATATATTTCTTTTTTATTTTTATTTTTTATTTTGAGAGGAGGTGTTACTATATTGCCTAGGCTGGTCTTGAACTCCTGGGCTCAAGGGATCACAAAGTAGCAGGGTATAGGTGCATGCCACCACACTCAGGATATAGGTTTTTTAAATATAAGATTTAGCTTTTTTACGCTTACTTTGTAAATATAAGTTGCCACATTCCTGTTTTTTAATTGTCTTCTAGCACTTTGTGTCTCTGTTTACTTCCTAATTTGGGCTTCACTCCCTTACTTTCCACCTCTGGAGTTTTACCAGTCTGTGAATACTCAGGTCAGATTCCACCTTGTGAATAAAATCATGTCTTGTCATTGTAGCCTTTAGGGATTTCTCCTTCTCATGAGATCTTAGCATTATTGTTTTTCTTTCTTATTTGACATATCACATACAACTTCTTGACATTCCCTTTATTGTATTGCCTTCAAGTTTTCAGGAACACTTTTTGCTCCCCTCCCTTTTAGAAACAGTTGGAAAGCTGATCAAGTGAGAATAGGAGATCCAGAGAAGGGGAAACCATTTTGAACTGTAATTTATTCTCTGGACTTGAGATCATTCACTTCTATTCATTCATTAAGCGTTCCCCTAATTTATTAATTATATATGTAATATTAATATATTAAGTACATAAGTGATCCCTGCCTTCATGGAACCTACAGTCAAATAGTGGAAACAGTAAAGAACAAGTAAATAAATATAAAATTACAACTTATGATGAATTCAGTGAAAGAAACGTACAGAGTGCTATGAGAGATGGGTAGAATTTTAGATTGTGTGGTCAGAGAAGGCCTCTCTCAGGTGGTGATATTTAAGTGGAAACAAAGGATAAGAAGAAAGAAAGATAAAGAGGGAAAACAGTTTCCTGAAAGAGAAAAATATGTTTGAAGGCTATGAGACAAGAAAGAACTTAATATGTTGGAAGACATGAAAGTAGTTCAGGGTGGCAGGAGCATAATAAGGAGGAAAACCATGTAAGATGAAATGAGAGAGGTAGACATAGAGCAGATTGCAGGGCTTGTTAAAGACTTGTGGGGCTGGGAGTGGTGGCTCATGCCTATAATCCTAGCACTCTGGGAGGCTGAGGCAGGAGGATTGATTCATGTCAGGAGTTTGAGACCAGCCTGAGCCAGAGTGAGATCCCATCTGTACCAAAAATGGAAAAAAATTAGGCATGGTGGTGTGTGTCTTGTAGTCCTAGCTACTTGGGAGGCTGAGGTGGGAGGATCCCTTGAGCTCAGGAGTTTGAGGTTGTGATGAGCTATGATCATGCCAAAGCAAAGTTATTGTAATACCAGGATTATCCAGATAAAACATGCTAGCCAGAACTAGAATGGCAGCTGTAGAGATGAAGTAAAGTAAAAGGAAATATGTGTATATTCTAAAGAGAGAAGATGGTGAGGTTGGGGAAAGGGAGCAATTGATAGCTTTGTGATGGATTGGATGTTAGAAGAAAGGTGTCAAAAATGATTTCTTGGTTCCTGGCTTGAGGAACTAGATAGATGGTGGTGTGTGATCTACTGAGATGAAGAAAATGAAAGAAAGGAAAAGTTTGGCAAGAAATCAAGTTTTGGACACCACCCCTAGACAAGTGTTTCAGAAGGTAAGGGCCTGGCTTTATGTGAATGATGGGTGCCTCTGTCAGGATAGGAGTAGCTTTAAGTGTGACATCATAGTGTATGACAGTGTGTTATCTGAGAGGCGGAAGCAAGCTTTATGTTAGAAAAACAGTAGCTGAGATGATCTTTTTAACGATGCTCTTTTTTTTTTTATCAAAAAAATTTTCTTTTTACTTTTGCCTTTTATTTTATTATTTTGAGAGAAGGCCTTGCTCTGTTGTCCTGTCTGGAGTGTAGTGACACAATCATAACTTACTGCAGCCTGGAACTCCCGGGCTCAAGTGGTCTTTCTGCTTAGTCCTCCCAAGAAGCTAGGAGTACAGGTGCCTCTTGCTGTGCCAGCTGATTTTTAAATTTTTTGTGGAGACAGGGTTTCACTATGTTGCCCAGGCTGGTCTTGAACTCTTGGCCCCAAGTAATCCTCCTACCTCAGTTTCCCAAAGTGCTGGGCTTACAGGTGTCAGCTACCACACCCAGGCCACACTTCACTTTTTGAAAGTTTATTTGGGAATATTATATAATACAGATTATATGAGATATAAAAGTTTGAGAGAAACTGAAATATAGTGTGATATGGGTATATATAGTAGTTGGGTATTGGTACAGAATCCAAAATTTCATAGTCTTGATATTCTCAGAACAGTAGCATTCTTTTCAGTTATTTGCTTACAGACAGTCTGATATAAAATTTATAACTTTTAATGAGGCCTCTCATGAGTAAAAATTATAGCTTGGGTCATTACTATTTGCTAGCTATTGCTTAGCAAATAGCTGTCAGATACTGATCTTTCTGTTATAATTTGGCATTATTAAGTGAAGTTAATGAAGCAAATATTTAATTTTGTTTTTTTTTTTACTATAAAACTTTTTTTAAACCAGTGATTTTAAACATTGTTATTGCTGTAAAAGGGGCATGGTTTGAAACTAGAATAAAGATTATCTTTCATGTCCAGTGGTCATTTCAGATTGCTTCACTTGGCTAGTATAAAGTATATTAAATTTTATTTTGTTGGAAATCAATGACTATGATTCTGGAAAATAACTGCTAATATCTTGTTAGTTGAAGAAAGAAAAAATAGGATAATGGTTAAGTTTCATATATTTTGTATAAAGTTTGTTTTATGTTGAAATTTTGTACCATATAACAGCTCAAGTAAATTAAAAATTATTCTTTTTTCCCCAGTTATGTTTGTCTTTGCAGTGTTTATCTTTAAAAAGGCAATTAAATATTTATTCATTAAAGTTTTTTCTTTTGTTTCAGGAACTGAAAAACTGTACCTAAAAAAAATCTAGGAATTTAAAATTATAGATTTGGTGTACTTATTTAGTCTGTTTTATAGTTGAGGCAACTGAGGTACAGAGAATCTGAGTTGCCTAAAGTTTTAGTATTAGGGAGGTTCCATAACTATTTCAGAGGTTCCATAATTTAGTGAATGCATTGCATATCCAAATATAAGAATATACTTATTCTGGTTTGGTGAATATATGTTGAAATTAATAGTATATAGAATTTACTAAAGTCCTTTCAGAGATCACTCAATATTTGTTTGCCAGGTTTTTTTTTTTCAGTAACATATACTCTAAATGTTGATTTATAAATATTTATTTACTTATGCTTCATCTTGTTCAGTTAAGTTTTTTAAAAAACTTTTTTCTTTGGAGACAGAGTCTCACTCCTTTGTTCAGGCTAGAGTGCAGTGGCATCATCATAGCTCACTGCAACCTCAAACTCCTGGATTTAAATAATCCTCCTGGCTCAGCCTCCTGAGTAGCTGGGACTATAGGCAAATGCCACCACACCAGCTAATTTTTCTATTTTTTGTAGAGACAGGGGTCTCACTCTTGTTCAGGTTGGTCTCAAACTCCTGGCCTCAAGCAATCCTCCTGCCTCAGCCCCCCAGAGTGCTAGGATTTTTGAAAACTTTCTAAAGGTATGGAAATAAATATGTAAATCAGATCTGTAAGTCTATGATTTATTACAAAGTTGAGCTATCACTGAAGTAAAAAACTAGAACATTATTATTATTGGCACCCCAAAATCTTCCCTCATGTTCTTTTCTAATTATTATTCTCTTTCTGCTTTCCCAGGTAGAAACTATTATCCTGACTTCTAAAACCATAGATACGTTTTACCTGTTTTTGAACTTTATTAAAAAAAATCATATAGTGTGTATTCTTTTAAGTAACATAATTTTTGTGAGGCTAATCTGCGATTTTCTGTGCCAGAGTAGTTCATGCATTCTCATTGCTGTTGATTCTAATGTATGATGGACATGTTTTTAGTTTTGGACTACTATGAATAGTACTGATATGAACATTTCTGTATGTCTTTGATACACATGTGCACGCATTTCTATTGAATGTGTATCTAGGTGTAGAAAAACTGGTCATAGATATGCATATGTCCAACTTTAGCAGTAATGCCTTATGGTTTTCTAATCTGTTTTCCAATTTGTACTCCTTTTAGCAGTCTATGAGAGTGCCATTTACTCCACTCAGTTATGTTGTTTGATTAAAATTCTGATATATTTGAAACATCTTATGTTCTTTTTTTAATCTTCAGAGATGAATATTTGATGATAAATAGATATTTCTACCTAAATTAGGTATATTACAAAGGAATATGAAATAACAAATATAAATATTTTGTTCAAAAATGAATACCCACTGGATTACAGCAGATTCTGACAGAATACAATTTTATGTTCTTGAAGTGAAATTGTAAGAGGCACTATCCTTTCTTGATCCTTAAAAAAGTTTAGTTTTTAAAATAGATTTAACGATCTGTTATTTTAAGGGATGTGATTTGTGAAGAATGAAAAAATACATACCTAAAGTTTAATCAAAAAAATCTAGGGAATACATATAATTATGTAAAAAGGGCCTCAAGGTATTGCTTTCTTAGTATACCTTAGATCAGACACGTTAAGAAGGGCACTAAGATGCAATATGGCCTTAAAGTAGTGGGAAATTGGATTTTATATTTTTATTTTATATCAGTAGTAAGAAAAAAAATTTTGAAGAAATAATTTATAATCCAAAGAAATGGATTTGAATTTATGAAAGATTTGAATGTGAAATCACATTTTGGAGGATATGTTGAAGAAAATATGTCAAGATTTGATTGAATTTAAATGCTAAGTAAGTAGATTTGGTAGACATGAAATCACTGCATAGAAACTTATATCTACTATTAAACTACTTTAAATCAATCAGAAAAGCAAGGAAAGCCATAGGAAAGAAAATCCAGGTAGTGTGGTATCATAGAAGCTCAGAGAATTTCTAATACATGAGGGGTTAATTCAACTGAATTCAGAAAACATTTAAATAGCTTTTATTATGGGCCAAGCAGAGTGGTAGCTGGTACCTGAGATGGATAAGTCATAGTCCTTTTAATTAATTAATCAGTTTGTTTGTTTGAGACAGGGTCTCACTCTATCCCCCAGGCTGGAGTACAGTGGTGTGATCATAGCTTACTGCAGCCTCAAAGTCCTGGGCTCAAGTGATCCCCCTGCTTCAGTCCCCCTGTAGCTGGGACTACAGGCATGCACCACCATGCTCAGATAAGTTTTTTTTATTTTTTATTTTTTGTTAAGACAGGGTCTTACTATGTTGCCCCAGCTGGTCTTGAACTCCTGGACTCAAGCAATCCTCCTGCCTCTGCCTCCCTAAGTGCTGAGATTACAGGTGTAAGCCACCATGCCTAGCACTAGTCCTTATTCTGAAAGTACTCAAAGTGGAGGCTTCATATAGAAGATAGCATTTGTTTTTGGCCTTTGTTGTCATTTTGATTAGTGGTAGCAAGTGTTAGTGGTCAAAGAGACAGTTTTGAAGAGCATTAGGATTTGTCTAGAAGGTTGTTAGTCACTTTTGAAAGTACAGTTGCAGTAATTTTATTTGGCCAACTACAAAGTTCAAGAGGTTAACTGGCAAATTGGTATTTAGAAAGTGGAGGCAGTGGACCACTTATTTTCTATATTTGTCATTGAATGGAAGAATAATAATAGAATGATACGGTTTGTACATTTTTATTAAGATAGGGAAAATCTAATGCTCCAAGTTAGAAGGGAAGCAGACAATTAGAAAGTGATGATTAAAGAAGCTAAAGAGAAAGGGGATACATGTGAGTAAAAGTCCCAATGAAAGGCTTGATGGAATGATATTAAGAGGTGAAAGATTTATCTTTGAAGAATAGCTAAAAGAAAAGAGTAGATACAAAGACAAGTATAATACTTGCTTCTGAAAAGACGATTGGTCAGTTTCAACTGGAAAACCTCAGAAAAAGAGGTAAAACTGTCCTTAGGTGAGAATGGGAAAGTTAGGATTGAAAACTTGAGGAGAGATAATAAAATAACTGCAGTGAGATAGTCTAGAAGCATATGTAGAAATGAATTAAAAAATTTCTAAGTGGTGATAACATGGATGGAACTGTAGAACATTATGTTAACTGAAATAAGCCAAGCACAGAAAGACAAATCTTGCATATTCTCACTCATATGTGGGAGCTAAATATTAAAACCAATTGACCTCATGGAGACAGAGAGTAGGGTGATAGTTACCAGAGCTGGGAAAGGTCATGGGGAGGGGGGATAAAGTAGGGATGGTTAATAGATGCAAAAATATAATTAGATAGGATGAACAATATTTGATAGCATACCAAAGTGACCATAATCAGGAATAAGTTAGAGTATACTTTAAAAGAATGGAATTGGAATGTTCTAATATGAAGAAATGATAAGTGCCTGAGGTGATGGATATCCCCCAAGTACCCTGATTTGATTCACATTATATGCCTGTATTAAAATATCAAATGTATCCTAAAATATATACAAATATTATGTATCCATAATAATTAAAAATAAAAAATTTTAAGAAGTTTCTAAGGAGGCCTCATGCAGTGCCTGATAGCTGTAATCCTAGCACTGTGGGAGGCCAAGGCAGGAGGATTGCTTGAGCTCAGGAGCTCAAGACTAGCCTGAGCAAGAACAAGATCCTGTCTCTACTAAAAAATAGAAAAATTAGCCAGGTGTCGTGGCTGACGCCTGTAGTCCCAGCTACTCAGGAGGCTGAGGCAGGAGGAGCGCTTTAGCTCAGGAGTTTTGAGGTTGCAGTGAGCTATGATGATGCCACTGGACTCTACCTGGGGCAACAGAGCAAGACTCTGTCTCAAAACACACAAAGTTTCTAAAGAGAGGCAAGGGCCACATTGAAGGTAAGGTGTATAAATTAGTATTAACCTTTTATTAATAAGATGCCAGGCATATAATAAATGTAAATATTCAGAAAATATTAATTGGGCTGAGGACTGGAGTTAAAATTACAATGATTTGATAATACAGTATGGTGGGTTGTGTCAATGAAAAAAGTCAGAAAGGTAATGAGGGTGATGAGAGGACAGCATTGGAGATTATTGGCAAAAGAGACTGAGGAAGGCTGGAGAAGCCTGTTGGTCATGGGAGAGTTTAAATGACTCTATGCTCTTGGAAAGACAGAAAAGAAATGATGGATATGAGAGGAACAGCTACATTTATTAAGCACTTACTATATTTTTAATGTATTCTTTATAAATCCTACCACAACCCTGCAAGGTAGGTGATGATGATAATCAACATAGGTCTTAGTTTTTATGTTTCAAACCTTTGAAAATTCTGTATTTAAATCAATTTCCTATTTTTAACATTAATCAAAATTTATTTGGCTTGAAAATATTTAGACTTCATTTTGTATGTGTGATTGCTGTTCAGGACTTCTTCAACTAAACAACTTGACCTGACTCAGTAGCAACTAGGAAACTTGTAATCCATTTTCAGTATCAGCCCAAAATTAGTTATTGTCAATCAGTTTTTACCATAAGTAGAGATGAGATTGTGTTTTTAAGATTTTTCCTTTCTCTGAGATGCAAAGTAAGACTAAATTAAGTGTGATGCTAAGAAAGTAAATAATTGAATTTAATAAATGGCTATCTGCAGAGGGAGATGTTAATAATATAAGCATTAGATGAATACTATTTTGATTTATGGATTTCAGTTCTTTTAAACCAAGGAATTCTTTGTTTTTTAAAAATTCTACCTGAAATCTTAATCTGTAAAATAAAAGTAGACTATTCAGGGTGAGGTGTTATTGGGAGGAAACGGAAGAAGGGAAAGCCAAAAGCCCTCTCCTGTTCAGTGGCCGAAGATTACCCAGTACTCCAAGCAGCACAGTTTGAAAATACTGAGTGTTTACACAGTGCTTGATGTGGATTATTTTACAGTAGTTTTTGAGATCAGTGCTGTTACAGTGCCCATATTACAGATTAAGAAACCGAGCTTCAAAATGATTAAGTGACTTGCCTGGGATTACATAGCTAGTAAGTGATGAAGCCAGGATTCCAACCTTTCCAAGCTGTTTCCAGAGCCCCTAAAACTACTATGCTGTAGCATCCCTTGAAGAATTACTTATCAATGAAAGTAGGATTCTTTCATGGAGGGATACCTGGGAATTAAACGTTAAATTGGTTCACTGGGGCTTTTTTAAAAATTGTGGTAAAATATTCATAACAAAGTCTGCCACTGATTAAAACCATTGGTTAAAACCATTTTAAGTACATAGTTCAGTGGGGCCATTCTTAAAGTTATAAAAATGATATTTCATTGCTTAAAATATTACTTTTGAATCTCAGCTTTTGAAATAACTATGAAGGATTGAGGGGCTTTGTTTTATGTGATGGCATTATTGAATTCCCGAAAGCATGTAGGTATTCACTATGTGTCAGGAATTATGCTTGTAGATGTTAGGGATACAAATATGAATAGAAATCCATCTCTGCACTCATATTGTTGAGTAGGAAAAACAGACAAGTAGACTAAGAATGATAATATAGTACGTAAGGTATGGAGTACAAAAAAAATTAGTGCATAACAGCTTGAAGTGTGTGTGTGTGTGTGTGTGTATAAAGACTTCCTAGAGATGGTACCTGAGTTTAATCTCAAAGATGTTACTTTGTCAAATGGAGGAAGGCTGGTGGTAGGGGCAATGTTGTAGGCCTAGAGAACTTCCTGTATGTATCAATAGAGGTGTGAGAAGGTTTGATGAATTCAGATGGTGGTTAGAAACCATGTCTGAGCTCTGTCACCTATGTCATGATTGACTTGTATTTGCCAGATATTTTTCTAATTGATTGGCGAAAACTGTTCACTTTGTAATTAAACAGTTGAATGTTGTCTTAGTCTATTTTGTGTTGCTAGAACAGACTACCACAGACTGGGTAATATATAAAGAAAATAAATTTATTTATTACAGTTCTGGTCCAAGGTTGAGTGACCCACATCTAGCAAGGGCCTTCTTGCTGCATCATCCATTGGTGGAAGGTGGAAAGGCAAGAGAGCACTCAACAGAGAGCAAGAGGGGGCTGAACTCTTTACAAGGAGCCCACTCTCTAGGTAACTGACTCCCTCCTGTGATAATGACATTAATCCATTCACAAGGACAAGGCCTTCACAGCCTAATCACCTCTTACTTAGGCCTCACTTCCCAGCACTGTTACTTAACCTCCAATTTGGAGGTTAAGTTGCCAACACATTAATTTTGGGGGACACATTCAAACCATAGCAAATGTATAATTAATGCAGTTAGATTATCAGAAACATGTCAAGGATATATAGAGTTATGGATGGAATTCAATAGAGTAGTATAAACATGGAATACATGGCATTAAAGCCTCATCATGTGGGCTTCCATAATGATTTTGTGTATTATATACTACTGGAAATAATTAAGGATGTACTTCCAGATGGCTATTACAAATTAGATTATTTTTCTCTTAGTTTCTAATTTTTGCTAGGACTTACACCGTTCTATGTTAAGTTCATATTAGCCAGAAAAATAAAAGAATGAGGACAGTGATACTCCCATAGTTAACATAATGACCTTCTTGAGCATAATTTTTTTGAGATATTTTAGGTGTGGAACATTATGGTTCATATCCTAAAGAGGAAAAATTCATAATTTTTTTAAAAAATAATTTTTTTTTAATAATTAATTTTAAAAATTAAATCTCAGGTAAATTTTTATTTTAAAATATGAAGCCCACTACTTTGTAGCTTTCTTGCATTTATTCTTTAATGAATATTAAGCTTTTTTTCCTGATGAAGTTTATGTTTCTGGTTTCTTTGGGGTAGGGTTGTTTTCTGTTTTAAATTCTTTCCTTGGAAATCTATAAAGTTTTTAAACAATTGTTAATATGTAAATGGAAAATAAACTAAAATGTACAGTATTGTTATAGGTCTGTTTAGATTTTCTATTTTGAGTCAGTTTTAGTAGTTTGGTAGTATTTTTAGAAATTCATCCATTTTGTCTATGTTATCCAATTTGTTGGTGTTTGTTGTTCATAGTATTCTGTTATCCTTTTTATGTCTCTAAGGTCTGTTAATGCCCTCTCTTTTGTTTCTGTTTTTAGTCATTTGAGTCATCTATTTTTTGTTAGTCAACCTAGCTAAAAATTTGTCTGTTTTGTTAATTTTGTTGGTCCTTTGAGAGAACTAATGTTAGATTTCATTGTTTTTTCCTTTATTCCATTTATTTCTATTCTAACCTTTATTATTTCTTTCCTTCAGCTACTTTTGAGTGTAGGTTGCTCTTTTTCTATTTCCTGAAGTATACAGCTAGGTTATTCATTCTTAATGTAGTGCTTTACAGGTATACGTTTCCTTCAGAGCACTGTTTTCACTGTGTCTGATAAGTTTTGCTGTGTTGTGTTTTCATTTTCACTTGCCTAATAGAAGTATTTTCTAATTTCTCTTGTTTCTTCTTTGACCCATTGATGAAGAGTGTGTTAATTTCTGCATATTTGTGAGATTTCTAGTTTTGTTTCTGTTACCGATTTTTAGATTTAGAGGTCAGAAAAGATACTTTGGATACTTGTAATATTTCAAACTGTGTTAATATTTTGACCAATCCTAGAAAATGTTTCATCAGCTCTTTGGAAAAATGTGTATTTTGCTATTGTTAAAGGGAGCATTGTGTATATGTGTGTTAGGTCTGATTAGTTTATACTGTTGTTCAAGTCTTCTGTTTTGTTCTTGATTTGTCTGGTTATGATATCCATTATTGAAAGTGGTGTATTTAAGTCTCCAACTATTGTAGAACTGTTTACAGCTATATTGTCTAACTATATTGTAGAGCTATCTATTTCTCCCTTCAATTCTGTGTATTTTTGCTTCATAAATTTTGTGGGTCTGTTAGGTGCATATATGTTCATAATTGTTATGTCACCTTGATGGATTGAACCTTTTTCTCAATTTATAATGTTCTTCATTATTTCTTGTAATTTTTTGACTTAAAATATGTTGTTTGATAATAATATAGCCACCTCAGCTCTCTTTTCATTATTATTTGCATGGAATATATTTTTTTTAATTCTTTGTACTTAAAGTGAGCCTTTTGTAAACAGCATATAAGATGGATCATATTTTGGGTTTTATTTTTATCCATTCTGCTAATCTCTTCCTTTTAAGTAAAGAATTTAATGTATATACATTTAAATTAAAAACTGACTTCTGTCATTTTACTATTTGCTTTTTTATGTCTTGTAAACCATTTATTCTTTAATTTATCCGTTATTGTCTGATATTTTTATTGAGTTGGTTTTTTTGTAGTTTATCATTTTAATTCCCTTCTTTCCCTTTCTGCATATTTTTAAAGGTTATGTTGGGGATTATAATTAACAAAACTTTTAACAACATATTTTACATACCAACTTAGTTTCAATGATATACACATACTTTGCTCCTAAACTCTCTATCCCTCTGGCTTTGTATTATTGTCAAAGATTACATCTTTGTATATTGTATGGTCATTAATGGAGGGTTTGATGTTTTTCTTTTTTTTTTTTTTCTTTTTTTCTTGGGACAGGATCTTGCTCTGTTGCCTGGGCTACATCATAGCTCACTGCAGTCTCAAACTCCTGAGCTCAAGCAATCCTCCTGCCTCAGCCTCTGGAGTAGTTGGGACTACAGGCATGCGCCACCATGACTGGCTAATTTTTTTTTCTTTGGTAGACATGAAGTCTCACTATGTTGCTCAGGCTGGTTTCAAACTCTTGGCGTCGAGCGATCCTCCCACCTTGGGCTTCCAATGTGCTGGGATTACAGGCATAAACCACCATGTCCAGCTATTAACAGAAATTTAAAATGAATAATTTATTTGTTTGCCTTTAAGATCATATAAGAACATCCTACCTGTTGCCCATAAGACAAAGAAGAAAAGAGAACAAAAAAGATCATATAAGAAAAAAAGTTGCAAACCAAAGGTACAATAATATTGGCTTTTATATTTACCTGTGTAGCTACTGTTACCAACATTCTTTGACTCTTCATATGGCTTCAAGATACTCTGTCAT
Source organism: Mirza zaza (assembly GCA_008750895.1). Lineage (NCBI taxonomy): Eukaryota > Metazoa > Chordata > Mammalia > Primates > Cheirogaleidae > Mirza > Mirza zaza. Next base: position 66,178 of record VSMD01111488.1, read on the forward strand.
GTCCTTTCATTTCATCCTAAAGGACTCCCTTAAGCTTGTCTTTTAGAGCAGCTCTACTAATAATGAACTCCCTTAGCTTTTGTTCAAGATACTTGTTGTAGTGTCTTAATTCCTCTTCATTCTTAGAGAATAGTTTTCTGGATTTTGTTTTTCCAGCATTTAAAATATATTATCTCACTGTATTCTGGCCTTCATAATTTCTCATGAGAACTTTACCATTAGTCTTATTGAGGATCCCTTGTACTTGACAAGTTTTTTCTGTTTTGCTGCTTTCAAGATTCTATTTGTCATTGTCTTTCAACAATTTGACTATAATGTGGCTTAGTGCAGACCCTTTGAATTTTATCCTGTTTGGAGTTTTTTATTTTTATTTCAGGATATTATGAGGGTACAAACATTTTGGTTACACTTTTTTTTTTTTTGAGACAGTGTCTCACTCTGTTGCCCAGGCTAGAGTGCCGTGGTGTCAGCCTAGCTCATAGCAACCTCAAACTCGTAGGCTCAGGCGATCCTCTTGCCTCAGCCTCCCGAATAGGTGGGACTACAGGCATGTGCCATCATGCCCGACTATTTTTTCTATATATTTTTAGTTGGCCAATTAATTTCTTTCTATTTTTAGTAGAAACAGGGTCTCGCTCTTGCTCAGGCTAGTTTTGAACTCCTGACCTTGAGCGATCCTCCCGCCTCGGCCTCCCAGAGTGCTAGGATTATCGGTGTGAGGCACCATGCCCGGCCACATTTAGGTTACATTTTATGTCTTTGCCTCACCCAAGCGAGGGTTAGAGGCATGCCCTTCCCCTCTCAGGCATGCTCACCATGTCCTTTAGTTATGAGTTTACCCCACCAACCCCCTAATCCCTAGAGAATATTTCTACCATGTGACCACCATAGTGCTAATCAGTGCCAATTTGATGGCGAGTACGAGTGGAACCTATTCTTCCAATCTTGTGCTACCTCACTTTGGATAATGGTCTCAAGGTCAATCCAGGAAAATATAAGAGGTGCTAGATCATTGTCATTTCTTATAATTGAGTAATATTCCATTGTATACATATACCAAATTTTAATAATCCACTCATGAATTGGTGGGCACTTGGGTTGTTTCCACATCCTTGCAATAGTGAATTGTGCTTCCATAAACATTTGGATACAGATGTCTTTATTATAGACTGTTTGAAGTTTTTTGAGCTTTTTGGATAGTAGATTCATGTCTTTCATCAGATTTGGGGAAATTGGGCCATTATGTCTTCAAATACTCTTTCTGTTCTTTTCTCTCTCTCCCCCTCCTCATGGGATGCTCACAATGTTTACTTTGGTCTGCTTGATGTTATCTCACATGCTTTTCAGGCTCTGTTCTCTTCACTTTTTTTGTCTTCAAGTTTGCTGATTCTTTCCTCTGTTTGCTTAAGTCTCCCATTGAACCACTCTAGTGAATTTTTTATTTCAGTTATTATACTTTTCAGCTCCAGCATTTCTATTTGGTTACTTCTTTTTTTTTTTTTTTTTTTTTTTGAAACAGAGTCTTGCTCTGTCTCCAGGGCTAGAATGCCATGGTATCGGCCTAGCTCATGGCAACCTCAAACTCCTGGGCTCATGCAATCCTCCCGTCTCAGCCTCCCGAGGAGCTGGGACTACAGGTGCATATTTGGTTACTTTTAAGATGTTCTATCTTTGTATTGATATTCTCATTTTGTTCATATACTATTTTCCTGGTTTACTGTCATTCTTAGGTCGTGATTTCCTTTAGCTCTTTGAGCATATTTAAGATACTCAATTTAAAGTCTTTCTCTATTAAGTCCAGTGTCTATCTGTCTTTCTCAGGGATAATTTGTCAAATTATTTCCCTCTGAATGGCCTACACTTTCTTCTGTGTATGCTTTGAGTGTTTGTGTGTGTGTGTCTGAGAAAACTGGACATTTGATATTATGGTGTGATAACTCTGGAAATAAGATTTCCCCCTTCTCCTAGCATTTGCTGTTCTTGATTTTTGAAGGCTGGAGTCATTTATTTGGTGACTTCTTCAAACTATTATATTTTCTACCATGACTGTATTTCTTGTTGTGTGTAACCATTGAAGTCTTTGTTACTTTAGCTTATGTTTAGCCAGTGTTTTTTTTTTTTTTTTTTTTGAGACAGAGTTTCACTTTATTGCCCAGGCTAGAGTGAGTGCCGTGGCGTCAGCCTAGCTCACAGCAACCTCAAACTCCTGGGCTCAAGCAATCCTGCTGCCTCAGCCTCCCAAGTAGCTGGGACTACAGGCATGTGCCACCATGCCCGGCTAATTTTTTCTATATATATTAGTTGGCCAATTAATTTCTTTCTATTTCT